>VZRS01012162.1:0-44254 GCA_013398055.1 Ifrita kowaldi
TCCCTCCTCCTCCTCTTCCTCCTGCACTTCCTCGGCGCCCCAGCCCGCGGAGCCGTCTACACCAACCATTTCTTGGTGGAGCTGTACGACGGGGGCCAGGCGGAGGCCGAGCGGGTGGCGGCGGAGCACGGCTTCGGCGGGGGGCGGAAGGTAAGCCCCCCGCGCAGGGTCAGAGCGCTGCCGTGCCCTTCACGTTGGGCTCCGGGCGTGTGGAGTCGTGCCGTGGGCATGCCGGCGACGCGGGGGTGGCCCCGGGGCGGGTCTGCCCGCCGCTCACCTGCGGGAAGGGACGGTGTGGAGCGCATCTCGCTGTGCCCGCGTTAATCCCCACTTCCCGAGGGGCTTGAGGAATAGCGGTGCCAGGAGCCATTGCAAGTGCTCCTCGGCATTGGCCCAGCAGGGTGGTTATCTTGGACTGGAGAGAGAGCGGAGTTTCCCACATGGTAACTCTATGCCTTTTGACTTAGTATGTAAACGTCCTGCCGTGGAGGAGCGGGCATCCTACGGGGCTGGGGCTGCCGCCCAGGGCTTCCTGAGCGCGGCTGCAGCTGCTCGGAGCACCTGCGAAAAAATGAAAGCCTCATCTCCATGGAGAGACCTGCACACAATTTAAATAGAAGATTTCACAGGGGTTTTGACACCCAAGTTTGTGGTGCTGGTGGGCTTCTTAATATCCCTATTATTCTCCTAGAGAAATAGGATGACCCTAGGCTGAAGAAGTTGCTTAATATTAAGCATGATAAGCAATGAATGCTTTTCACTAATGAATGTAAGTTGGGAAACTTTAAGTGCCATTGCAGGTTGTTTTTGCTCCTGAGGTCCTAGGAAATCAAATGCAGCCAGAGTGGCAGGTCTCCTCCCAGCTCCTAGAGTGTCCAGCTCTGCTAGAAATCTCTCCCATTCAAATAATAATTAGACCTCTAAATATTTCGGGGTACAGTAAGACCTGGGGTGAAAACAGGGAGAGGCTAATAGAGTGCCCTAGTCAATACAATTCCTGGCAGACTCGCTTGGAGGAGTGCAGAAGGAAGGCAGCCTGTGAGTGTTGCTGCTGCTTGTTTGTTTTTTTTCTTTTCCTGGCAGTTATGCAATGACAGCCTGGTCCTACATCCAAGGAAATGAATGATAATAGCACCCTGAACTTGAATGAGTGAAATGGCTTTATACCTTGATTTAAAAATAAAAACTAAAAAAGCATATCAAGTGAGACTTCCTCCCTCAGGTTGCCTCGTTTCAACTCCAGTGGGAGCTTGTTAGAGAAATGAGGACAAGATCATTGTTGCTGTGACCACAGCTAACTCCTGCTTCTGATAAGATGCTTTTGTTTTAGGCTCACAGCCTTGTCCTGATAGTGACAGAGCTGGGCTGCTGATATATTTGGGAAAGGATTCATTGTGAGGATTAGGTTTGGTTGTACAAAATTTAGATACAGCTTTTTGGTCAACAGTTTTCCTCTTCTAGTCTCTTCCTGATTGTGCTCCCTTCCTCCTATCCTGGAGTTATCTGACAGATAAGGCCTTATGAGGATAGAAGGGTATGTTTCTGCATAGCTCAATTTCTTCTGACTTTTGCTAGATGCTTTCAAATGATCCTGTAATCCAAGTGGGGAAGATACAGGGAGAGAGAGAGGATTTTGTAGGATGGAGAAATGCAGCTTCTGGGCTGCTAGAATCCTCCCCCCTCTCCCATGCGTCTCCCCAGGATGCCTCGGCCACATTAGGAGACTTCTTCATAGAAATCAGCCTTGTAGCTCATCTCGGGAGAGAACTGGAGGGAAATCCCTCGGGTAAGTGCAAGAGGAGAGTACCTGCTTTCCAGGACATGCCACGAGAGGGCTGTTTCTTGTGGGTGTGGGTGTCTCTGAAGCTCAGCAGAGCCATGGTGTGATGTGTGTGTGTGCTCATGGCGTGGGGCAGCAGGTGGTTGCAGTACTTAGCACATACTGTCTCAAGGTTTCTGGGTTATACTATCCCAGTCCCTGAAAAGCTAGTAAGCCTCCCATCCCTCCTCCCCAACTGTAAAAGGCAATAGCACCCTGCCTTCTGCAAGGCAGTAAGTTCAGGGAAGAGCAAAGGTTGGTAGGGTTTGACATTTTGCTGGTGTGCTGGAGGATAATTCGTGAGGGATTGATAGTAATCTTAATTCTTAACGGGGTTTGGGTGGTGATAATTGGCCGCTAATAAAAGCTTGTGCCGTTTATGCCAGTCGCTCTTCAGTACTGCTGAAGAGTCTCCTCTGTTTTGCTATCATCAGGCTTGTCTAGCAGCTTATAGTCTGCAGACTCAGCTTTTATGGTGATAACGACAGTGCAGGAGGATGAATGTGGCCGTGTGTAGAGAAGCACAGAGCTGTTAGTGGGAAACTCGAGGGAAAGTACTGTGTGTAGATAAGATGTCTGATGAAATAGTCAAAAAATACCAGCACCGCCCCCCCCCCCTTCAAATTACATCACGAGCAGAAGTGATCTTTTAGATACTTCAAAGACACATGCTGTTTGGATGATATATTGAGTTATTTACTTTAAAAAAATCCGTTTAACCGTATTGGAGAAGAGCCATTGTCTGAAAATAATCACATTTTTTTTCAGCGCAGGGACTTTCCCAGTAGGAACATAAGAGCAGATTCCGCTTTTTTTTATTGTGTATGAATTTAAGATGTGTATGAGAAAGATTTCTTTTATTAGGGTATCACAGACCTTTTTAAACATGACTTTATGGGAGCTGTTTTTTAAATTGGGTATTTTTAGTGCACATGTTTTTTTCCCCAATAAGCAATCTCTGAGCAAGTGCATATTATGTTTACTTAACAGCAGATTTCTGCAGAAATGCATGAGAAAGCATTGCTTTTAATGTTATGAACTGCATGATGTACTTTCTAATTGATTCTTTGGCTATGCTTCCTACCATCATTCTGAAACCACTACAAGATGTCAGGTGGGCTAAATGTGTGCTTTAAATTCAGTACTTGATGAATTGATTAAGAAGGGTTTGGTGCTTACATAAACAGGTGCTTTTGTTTAGCTCTAGGATCCTAACATGAGTCAGTGTCAAAAACAGTAGTCAGTTTTTCTTTAATCTTCCCTGAATTAATCCGGAATACAGACCTCTTTGTGCGCTTATTGTGCTCTTTGATTTTTATTTTTAATGTTTGCAATTTTTCAGTCCTTTTCTACCGGCTAAAATTGATTCTGTGTATTTCTGGTGAAACAAAAAACTGTGCTAAAACATATTTTTTTCTTAAAATGGTTAGTCTTACCACCTTTAAGCATTCAGGAACTGTGAGAATGCCCCCCTAATATTGTGAGAAGTGCAAAAAGAACAAGTTTTTGATTGATTTACTTGATTTATTTGCCTTTTGGCATGGTTGCCACCAGAATACATTTCTTAACACAGGCTGAAAAAAGCTGCTTTCTGACCTTGCATTGCAATTCTCAATTAGTTTCTAATGAAGAGAGTTGGAAGATGCATTTAGAAAGGTCTTCTAATTTGGAGATCAGAGTTTAGGCATCTCTTTCAATTTCATCAGCAATAGTGAGACTGAGACAATCCTCAAAATGCCACCATAACTGAAAGGCTAAACGTTATGTTTCTAGTAGCATTGAGGTGAAGGGTTTTAAATGATTAGCATTCAGTGGCCTCAGATTTTAAAATAAGAACCAAACATGGATTTCAAAATGTGGAGAATTTTATGTTTATGTTGCCCAAAGCTGGTCTATTTTTTTCCTTGATGTATCACCTGATCCCATCTCCCACTAAATCTTGCAAAACTCAGTGTACCTCTCACAGCTGTCTTCTTTGCTTCCTGTTTTTGCTTAGGAGGCTGCTGGTTGAGGACCAGGCTTTGTGGAACCAACCAGTAATTTCTTGATTAAACACTGGGAGCATTCAGGTTTTCTTGTTTTTTTCTTTACATTGCATGAATACAGACTTATCAAAAACAAAACTTAACAGGTAAAGAAGCTATATTTCTTTCTGCAGCATCCCATTTCCCTGTGTTTAGGCTGAGAGTCTGTGAGGTGGGAGTTGATGTAGTGTAGAAGGCAGACCTAGAGGCAGAATAATGAGTTCGCAGCCTTGGGAGCTCTTTGCAGGGATTTCTATCAGGGATCCTGAACATTTCATCCTGGAATGCACATATTAAAGCCTTAAAATGCCCTCCTGTGCAGATCAACCTCTAAATCTGGGAAATAGGTGTTGTCCTTGCTTCTGCATTTCCAGGAGTCACTGTGATGGACAGATGGGATTCAGTGCACGTGAAAAATGTTGTTTGTGGACGTGGGTTTGGATGTTGTGTTTATAGATATGTGTATTTATATACATATGTATCTTTCTTGTTCCTTTTCCCCTAATACCTAATTTTGGAGTAAAGAAGAGAAAGGAAAGGGAAATTCTTAGCCAGGCTCCTGGCAGATCCTGTGTGCGTATGTATTTACCAGCTTATTTGTGCATATATAAAGTGGTCCATGCTTCACAGTTAAACATGCTTGTGTTACTTTCACATGTGCTGCTAATCCAAGGGCTGGTGGAAGTGTTAATTGTGTAATTAAATGTAATTGTGGCCAAGTAAAGGCAGCATGGAGGGTGCAGGAGTGCTCCAGTGTGGTAACAGATGCTGAAGCAATGGAACATCCAATGCAAAGAGGAGGCAGAAAGCTCAGGCCTCCCGATATGGGCCGGCTGGAGTCCAAGGACTTAAGATGAAGTCTCAGAATGCAGTGTTGCTGTGCATTAATGTGTGTTTCGTAATTTATTAGCTTGTGTTTTATGCTGGTCTAGAGGAAAGGATGTTTGCTTGCAAAAGCATTCCTTTATTATAGAAACAGAAAAACCTCTTAGACGTGGAAGATACAATGTAAATTTTCTGAGGAACCGAAGAGCTTTAATTTTTTAGATTTCACCGTTGCAGTTCTGTATTAGTAAGACAAAAAAAAAAAGGCTATCTCACCATAGCAGCAAACGCTTCAGTTTCCATCCTGATGTGTGTAAATTAGGGGGAAGAAGCATTTGAATAGCAGGAAAAGTTTGATTCTGCTGTGGGCAGACACACTGCTGGGCAGTGATGTAGATCTCTCTTTTCCAGGAAAACACATGAAAAAAGTAACTGGGGAAATGCAGAGAGAGAGCAGCTATCTGCATCAGGAGGGAGCCTTGCTGGCTCCTCACAGGGCACAGGCCTCCTTGGGCACAGTCTGGAAAGGCTTGTTCACTCCTATTTACACTTGAGACAAATGTTAGTGGAATCAAAAAAGAATTTTGCTGTGCTAGAAGTGAGTTTGCCTCATATATGTAAATACTGTATTTCTTTGGAAATGTTGCCTTTTTTTTTTTTAAATTTTATTTTGTGTTCTGCCTTGGATGCGTAAACAGGTCCAGGAGCAAACACTGGCTAACTGGATAACTTGGAACAAACAAACAAACAAAAAATCCCTGTTACTTAACTGTAATCGATTATGCACATGAAAGCTGTAAATTATCAAGAAGATCTGTAAACCACAGGCTCAACTACATCCCTAACCCAGTTTCTGTAAAGCTCCTTCTCTACCAGAGACTCCGACTGTTTGCTACTGGTGGTGAGTGTTCTGTTTGAGCTATAAAATCTTGTCAGATTTTACACTTGTTTGAGTGTAAAACAAGGTCAGTCTCCCCTACTATAGATCCTCGCTGTAATTGCTCCATTACTGTTTTGAATATGCGGTGTAGTTGTTTCTTAGCAAAACATGCAGATTAAACCTTACCTTTGCAGATTTTTGTTTTGTTTCCTGAACTGCAGCTCAGTGAACACAGAAGTATGAAATTCTGGCTGTTTATAAAGCTGCCTGCATTTATAATTTTATTTATTGCATGTTGTTTGGACCCATTTGCACAATAGAACATGCGGTAGAGACAAGTGCAGTTCTTTTTTCACTTGTTTTTTTTTTTTGATGCTGCAGCCCCATGGGGAATGTGCAGTTATGGGTTTTCATTTACATTATATTTAGTTTTGCCAGTGTGAAGGAGAAAATATTTAAAGAAGTGGACAGCATTCCCTGAACACTGTGATCGCAGCATACCAGGACTGAACATGCTGCATACTAGCCTATCTCCTGCAATCTAGCCCAGAGTACCTGTCAGTCTGGGGTATCCTTCCTTCTGCCCGGATAACTTTCTGGAAGATGACTTTCAGACTATTCCCAGGCTCTACAACATACAGATATATGAATTGCCTCTGTGTGTTTGACCTTTGGGATCCCGTATGTTATGGCTCTGTCTGTGGTCTTAAAGCTCTCATTCTTCTAGGTAGGCTTTGCAGATGCTGAAAGCAGTCTGAGGGCCATTACAGAGAGGCAATATGGACATCTGTAGCTGTTAACATGTCCAGAATTGAATTTGTCCTCTGACCTTTGTCTGCAGAGCTGTGCAGTGAAAGGATAAGTGTTTATTGCAAGAGTCCCCTGCTTTGAAGACTCGGGATTTTGCATCAGGCCAGATGGACAGATCCCAGTCATACCTCACCAGACCCAGATGGTTTAGAGTACTGCAAATGAGGGAGGGCAGTTTGTTTGTAGTTTGGGAGTTCAAATCCAGATTTAAGTTCTAGACCAAAAGAAATCATCAGTTCACTCCCAGCTTGAAATGCTTCCTTCTGAGATCCTGTGGCATCCTTGGCATTTGTTTATTAGCAGGCAAATGGTCCTAGAGATTGAGTCTGCTGCTTGGCTCCTTCAGAAAAGGACAGAGGTGTTTGAATTTGTGTTATCTTTTTGAGAATCCAACTGTTCCATGAAAGTGAAAGCCTTCTATCTTTTTAACAAATCATGACAGGTGACAAGATATAAGACTCTACCAACTCTTAGGAAAACTTTTACTGCTGTAACTATACTGATGTGATTAAAGTGGGGAAACAAACCCAATTGCAGTGCTGTTACTATCAGTGTAGGAGTACTGACATGTTTAACTCATTCTAAGTGGGAACAATATTAGCAGAAATTTAATTTCCTCTGGAGCTTTAAACAGTAAGACCATGTTGATTTCAAAAAAACAAACAAACAAAACCAACCAAAAACAACAACAATAAAAGAGCTTCTAGTCTTCCTGGAATAGTTATGCTGCTAATAGTTACTGCTTAGTGTAGCTAAGTAGAAGTTTGCATGTGACCCTTAAACTCATCTATCTATGGAATTGTTCAATTAAAATTAATACATGCAACTCAAGTTTCAAATGCTTGTAATAAAGCAGTTGCAAAGTAGTTGCCAAAACAGGTAGAATTTATCTGGTGGATAGTGTCCGTTAGTAAGTTCTGACAAATGTCCATGCTCACAGAAAATTTTGTGATCTGGAAATCAAGCCAAATTGTTAAAATGAAGGATAAATTCAGCCAGTTCTTATTAAAATATTGTAGGTGGGAAACCCTTTTGTGCAGTTCCAGTCCACAGTATGGGTGGGTAGTTTCTGTGTTAGCAGTAGCAGCAAATTCAGTGCTGTTGATAGATGTAAAATTTAGCTTTGTCCTGCAATATTATTCCAGTCATCAGAAACTCTGTTGGTTTTTTTTTTTTTTTCTTTTTCTTTCAACTTTTTCAGATAATTAAATGGGTCAGGTCTCTACAGGATGCTGCTGTATGGTGGCTATAAATATTGCAGTGAGCAGCCCAACACTTCCAGCCATCAGTGGCCTCTGGTGGGAGGAAGCTGAACTGTTCAACTATTTGTCAATGTCTGGTGTGTTGCTCTGGTAAATCAAGGCGAGCTCTGCATTTAACTCTCATAAGTTCATTGAAAAAGCAAACCCTATGCTACTGAAATGGAGATTTAATTTCAGCTCAGCATGCTTAGGCCATGCTTTGCGACAGAAAGCACTGTCCCAGAGAGAGCTGAATTTGGTGTATACTGTGTAAAATTGAGTGGCCATGACACACAGTTTGTCATGCAATGTGAAATACAATTTGGTCATGGACTTATGACAGTAGCTCAGTAGTGTAATTCAGCTGAACACTGTCTGTGTTCAGCAAGTAGCAGGAGCTTGGACTTAAAAAAGAAATTATGACCTTGGCCACTCTCTCTGTTTATACACCGTGATTATAAACAAATAAATTGCGTAGTGATAGCTCTTTCACAAGGAGTGAACTGGGACATTGTCATGTATTACCTACCTTCTCAAACAAAACTCCTGTGGAAATGTTACATTCTTAACTACTTTGTCCACAGAAAGCAAATGGAAATAGTGACCTCGGTGTTTACATCAAACCAGTTGGCAAATGTGTCCCAGATACTCATGGCTGAACTAGATTATTTGCTTACCAGAAGAATAAGATGGTAATATGTCAGAGCTGCTTTCTCCAAAGAAACAATCTGTGAAAACCTGAAACCCAGAAAATATATATTTAAATATTATTATTAAGTAGAAAAATTTGCACTGTTTCAGATGATTGTTGGATACCAAACTAGAGCCAAAGAGGTAATGGGTAGTGAAAGAGGTAGAATATAGCCTCCCCTTTCCTGATGACAGAGGATCCTTCTTTCTGCCTACTCATTCTTTATGAAAAGCCAGTGAAACAGAGGAGTGTGATTCTGAAATCTGCTCTGTGGGTGAGTACTGTCTCTGTCACCTACTGTGCAACATCAAGTGCAGCAAAAGCTTCTTTTTAGCTGCAGCCGAGATATGGTGAATTAGCTATAACCATGACTGTTGGATTCCTATCAGTCTCATGAGGACCTTATGATTCCCTGTATCAATTAATTTTAGAACTGTGTTTCAACTGAATTTAGCTATTTAGAAGTTATTTTGAGCCAGTTGTAAAGTGGAACTGTCAGCTCAGAATTTGGGTGAAGAAGTATCAAAATCAGAACTGGAACACTTTTGCAGGTTTGGAAGACTTGGCTGCTAGCGTTGATGGAATGATGGTTGTGGATTGCGACATCATCATCTTGGCAGCATTTCCATATTTTAATTTTTATATTGCCATTTAAACCCCCAAAATTCACAGGCAAATGTACTTTTCATCTCTTAACTGTAAACTATTCAATTTCTCCTACAATTAGGATACAGTTCAGAATAAAACCTGGTCAGAAAGGCAAGTGGATTTTTTTCTCCTTCTGTTGATGGAGATTAGAATATTCAGTGTGATGCTGTAAAATCCCTTTTTCCCCCTTCTAACTGAACATATATTATTCATGTTAAATATATTATACCTTGGTAGAGAAACCAGTTTTTCAGGCTCTAAAGGCTGAAATGCTGAATGATTAATTAAAACCCTACATTTTCCTTGCTGACTAATATAATAGGAGCAAGAAAACATATAAGCACATGCTGGACTGAAAACAATTTCTGCTAGCAGTAAACTTCCATCATGTATTAACTGGTAGTAAAAGACTTGCTTCACAGCTGCCTGAAAGGTCAATGAGGGAGGTCCTGGGAGGAAGGGTAAGAGATGGCATTGCTGTTTGCTTTTCTTTCTCATCCTTATTGCTAGGCTTGAGTCATCCTTTTTCTTACGTCTACCACAGAGCTCTTGACCCCACTCAGAGCAGTTATTCCTTGTTGTGAGGTGACCATTGTGCTGTTGTGTACAGGAGCCAACAGGAGCTCTCTCCAGATTGTGGTGGCATAAGTAAAGGATCTGCCTCTGACCTGATCTTGTAATAGTGAGGATTAATGTCTGTGACTTCCTCCTAGCAGAATTAAGAAACAAGTGTCCAAAAATGTTCTTTTCCTTGGCTCTGCTGAAAATGTCTTAAAGCTTCCTTCCCCTGCTCTTTTCAAGCCTACTACCTTATGATTAAAAAAAAAAAAAAAAAAAAGAAGAAACAATGTCACCCTCCTGTCCTTTAATATCACAGTTTTGTTTCTAATTGTTACTCATCAGCTTCTCTCCCATAAAGCACATAGTTTTCTGCAGGAACTGACTGCTTCTCTGGCAAACGGAAGACTTTTCCAGTGTGGTGTAATAACAGAAACCTTTCTGTGAAGCACTTTCTGTCTATCAGCTCTTGCTTGGCAGCCTAGCATTAAACAGACACAGAGTAAAAAGGAAAGAGTAAAGGTTTTGAATTGCAAGAGAGGTCAGATCTTAAAGTGTTTGTAGAGCTAGCATCTTTGCATTAGAGTAATCCACATCTTCCGTGCCTTCTTGAGTAGCTCTTGTCAGTAACCAACTGATTTTGCTCTGAGTTGCTCTTAGAGCTCTACTTCATTAGAGTTTGAGTTCCCGACTCTGCTTTTAGATGCTGCATGGGCTGAGCACTTGCACACATGTTTATGTAGCTACTTTGTAACGTGTACGTAGACTTAAAAATAATGCTGAAGTGCCTTACTGAAATTCAGGATCTCAGCGTTTAGCACTGTCTTGCCCCTTCTTCCTTAGTGAAGGTTTAAGTACCAGTAATTTGTGTCTGGGACACACTGCATCTTAATGTTGTTTTTTAAATAGCAAACTTTAGGTCATGGCTTTTATCTCTGTTTCTGGAGCTGATCTGACACCAGGCTCCTGTGTGACAACAGTAGTCAACCTGTTTGGTTACATGCTTAAAAGGAGGGATGGGTTGTAAATCAGGAGTGAGGCAAAGTGGCCTTTTGTAAGCAGTGCTAATTGCTGTCAGCAATATTGATCTCTCTCAGAAGTATACCATGGCCATTTAAATTTGCAGACTCTAACTGAATCAGACTGTTTCTTATGAGTTTTCCCTAAGGACGATATACTGATATGAAGAAGAGATTTCCATCTTATATTGCTTAAATATATTACAACATTTAACAAATATTTTTTGCTAAAGAGATACCTGGTTGCACACAGATACATTATATGTGTAGATATACCCATTAATATATGTTTGCAATGGCACTTGGCAATTTATGGTTAAGAGTTTCATATCCAGTCTATAGTGCTGTGCAAACATTAATTAAATGAATCCTATCAATAAATAAAATAACTAAACTAGTACATAGAAGGTTACGCCGTTTTACATGGGAGGCAGCTGAAACAAGAATATTACAGCTCTAATTGCCCAAGATTCTCCTAATATTAGGAGATGCTGCAACTCATGTCTCCTGATATTTAGTCCTGGCACTGTCCTAGAGCAGAGTTGCTACCATGTGAAGCAAGAGCAGAGAGGTAAATAGCAAAGGAAACGATCATGGGTTGAATGATCTTTTGAATGAGAGAAGGTCGTTTGAGGTGTGAAAACTTTTACAGAATATTAACATCTTGAGAGATGCTTTGAAAACACAGCAGGACATCAAAAGCGTGATAGGATACCCCGAGGAGCTCCATTGCTCCAAGCAGGAGACAGGCACTTACAGCCAAAATTTTATTCACCTTTGTTAATAAAATGTAGAACTGGCAAAGCCACTTCCGGATTACCATCCTTTCCCCCCCTTTATTCTTACAGCACTGACTGCTTCAGACTAAATGAATTACGGCTAATTAACTGGCTCAAGTACTGACAGACTGTCACTAAAGAATGTCTGGGGTCTGATTTCTGTTTGTCTTTTTTTCTCATTTTTGTTTGTTTAGGTTTGTGGGGGGGATGTGTTTGTTTATTTTCTTTTGTTCCTTTTTTGTTGTTGTTTTGTTTTGTTTTTAGGGAGTGGAGGTGGGGTTTTTTTTGTTTTAATGGGATGGTAAAATTCTCCCAATTTGTGTAAAAAAACCATTTTGTGTTACACATACCTGCTTTAAGAAAATTTAATTGATTCACCTTCTGATGTAATCATATTTATTATTCTAAATGATGTGTATGTTTATCTGTGATTTATGTGGTTGTTATGGAGTTGTGTAGCTGAATGATTGGAGAGGCTGTCTCCTTTTCCCAGTGGTCATTTGTTGCTGCTAAAAATGACAACACAATTGGTAGATGCTCCCAGTGACTTTTCTAGTGCTGAACTCCAGAATTTTTTCTGGTGCCCAGGGCTTGACTGAGGTGCTCTTCTTTCACAGACCCACACCCATACCCCCCCCCCCATTTATGTAAGAGGACATAATTATGATTGCTCAGCCTTCACTTCAGCCTGTCAGCCAAACAATAATAATCACCTGCTCCACGTAATGACAGTCTGAATTAACCCAGACAGTCCAATTTGAGGGCTAGTGTATAAGCAACAACATTCTCCTTGAAATCTGAGAAGTATCTTGCTTTCAACAGGGCATGTGGTAGAATTGATAATGGTGTTTACAGTTACTGGGGAGTAATGGATAAAACTCTCTAAACTGTACAGATCCATTCCCATAAACTACAATACCTGTTTTAAAAGCTTCAAATGGCTTCTCCAATTCACTGATAAAACTATCAGCAAATCCAGAGTTTTGTCACTGATGACTTGTATGACTATATGCTTGCAGGATGGAGCTCTTCAATGACAAACTTAACAGTGATACAGATACAGTAAAACCTTACACCTGTGTGATTCATTCAATTGCAGATCGAAATCCAAATATCACAAACTTGTAACCAAACCAATGGAGCAGTGCTTGAAGCACTGGGTGGGGTAATGTAACAACAAAACTGATGAGGCAATGAGAATAGCCATTCAACATCAGAATTGATCTACCTAGACAGCAGTGCTTCTCTTACAGACTTTGGAGTGAAAGAGCTCCTGGGGCTCTGCTCTGCTTGTATTTCAATGAAAGTACCTCAGATAAGTGAGATGAATCATGCTTTGAAAGGGCCTCTTTTTCTTTTGCCATGAATTGTACAGGGTGTTTAGGTGAATTCCACGTGGACATGTAAGTGTAATAGCAGTCCACAACCGGCTCAGTTTCTTTCATTTACTTCCAGGTTTTTATTAAACACCTCATGTCCAGCTATTGAGAAGACTGTTTAACCTTGTTCTTGCTGCATGCAAGAGGGACTAGGCTAAAGTATTTGTTTTATCCTTTTGGATAAAATAAAATCCAAAGGCATATATTCCGCAAAATCTTTGGATATCACTTCTGACTTTACACTTTCTAGAAGAAAACATATTTTGCTGTGGAGGTCAGGAAACCTTTCAGAAACCATTGGAAACTACTTCTGCTGGCTTGAGAAAATGTAATAGAACTTTTTAAGCACGATTGCTGTTTTCTTACAGGATGACCAATATTCTAAATAACAGTAACAGGTGGCCTTGTTATCATGTGTGTTACAATATTTCCATTGACTTTTGTATCTCTCTACTTAGTCTTGGTCCCTTCTTACTACCACCACCTGTTGCTGATTCCTTTAAGAGATGGTTGGATATTTATATGAAACGGAGCTGAAAACATATGAAAATGTCAAAGTCAGGCATTTCTGAATTAATTTGTAAGAGGATGTTTCACTTTATGTTAATGAATTGATTTCACAAGGATGATCTGATGATGTTTTAATACGAAATGTACCTTTTGGGAGTGTTGAAGCTATGGATATAACACCTCCACCTGCCAGATTTGCCAAGAGAAGCAGATTAGGCTTTGGTGGAGGCAGCTGGTTGAGACATGGGTACAGTGAGAACTGAGCCAAGAAGACTGAATCATAGCACTCAGACCTGGGCCTGACTGTGCCAGTCATTGGGGCTGTTTGGAGCTTGTGCAGAGCCCTGGCTCCACCTGAGATCCTTATTTTGAGCCTTCAGAGTAATTATAGCACACAAATGAGGAAGTATGAAATCCTTGCCTGGGGCCGTGGGGACACAGTGGACTGGATTTCATGTTGGGTGATCTCTAGTGCAGCTTTAGTCCTCTGTGCTATTTCACATTTCTCTGCCAATGTTTGAATTAATCCTTTCTTGTTCCTGCTTTGTTCTGTGTTATTTTGGTGCCTGAGGCTGCCTGTATTTCTAGCTGGCTCTTCCCTTACATGGCCCTCATCACTAAAGTGAGTGAGTGCTTTTGACTTCAGACTTGGCTCTCATCTGTGTATTTCAAGTTAAAATGATTTCTAATGCTGATTGGGGTGAGGGAAAATGAGAGAGAGTTTAAAAATTCATATTGAATATTTATAAGTATCCTCAGTGCATTTGGTGAAACTGGGATGAAAAGATTTCGAAAAGGTTTCTAATTCCTGCTGCGAGGCACTCTGTTGTGCTTCACTTACAATGGTAACTGAAGGTGTGAGGCCTGTGGGGCCTGTGAAGGCTCCAAATACATTAATTTGTACCGTGTTTAGATCATATTTTCCGTTGGTGTAATTACTGAGCAGTAGTGGGATGAAAGAGCTCACCTGTGCCAATTTATGGCTCCTTTCAAAGTCAGGAGTGATGCTTGGGCAGTGCTTGGACTCTGTGAGGAGAGATGTTTTGTGTTATACTTCTTTAAAAAAAAAGAAAAAAATATTTTAAAATTATTATTTGGGGGATGGGTATCTTTTTTTCACTTTAGCACCAGTGTTTGTTTGAACCCTTGCATCCATGGCCATATATTCATGCTAAGGCAGGCAAGGAGCTCTGGGGAGGGTCTTTATCAGCCTGGCTGAATGAGGGCTTTCTTTGAATCCCATTCACTGACGGATCCATTTATGCTGATTTTGGTGACCAAAGAAGGCAGTAACTTGCTATAAATTGCCCTTTGGTTGTATTTACAAATGATTTTGCTCAAAAGAAAGTTGTTGCAGACTGTTGTTCCCATTAGTAACTTGAGAGAGGAACCTTAACAAAAGATTAAAGTAAACTGGTTTTACAATATTACAGTGGTGGGGAGAAATCATTGGAAATGATGCACAAAAGCCAGCAGTGTGCTGTAGGGATTCTGCAGTATGGGAAAGCTGGGCAGAGATAATTCCTATTAAAACAAGAGGAGGCAATCCAGGTTGCTCTTAAGCTTTTTGTGGGCACCATAATGTATGCAGATAGAGCTCTGCTGTGAGTCAGTAAAATGGAATGTTAAAGGAGCAAGTAAAAGTTGGTGTTAATGATGAGCCTTGGAACCAATGTTCATCTTTATTTTTGTATTGTATATTACCTCTTAAAATTAGTGACAGGCTGTGAATGCTGGACCTCTCCCTGAGAGCCAGATAAAGTACTGATGCCACTGGCAGCTTTATTCAACTTGGGTATTTTCTTAAGAATTTATTGCTGCTTCATAATACCTTTGCTAGATGGGCTTTTCTGGTCAGGAGATGCTGCTGCTTGTTTTCAGTGTTAGCTCTGCCCAAGGTGGCCTCAGTTGCTGCAGTTTGAGAATGAGGAACAGTATCTGATTTTAGTTTTTCTGTGGCTTTTCTTTAAACTTCTGCACTGCTTTGCAGCTGATACTGATTTCCTCTGCTTCGTGACAGGCAAAACTGCAACTGGTGTCACTGTGCATATTGTTCAAGGCAAGACCAAGAAGGAAGGGCAGTTTGATTTTCTCTGTCAAGATGGGATGGGAGCCGTCAGCTCTGAGTGAACCATGTGTGCTGCCCAATCCTAGATCTGGTGTTCCTGAGGAACAGGCTACTTTATACCTGATTTTTCCTTCTTGGAGCAATTGAGGGCTCAGCAGTGGACTGTCTGTTTCTCCCTTTCAGTACCGGGGAACAGCCTCTCTCAGGAGCAATGCCTGGGCCTGGCAGGGGAGAATTGTAAACAGAAGGGCTGCCTGTTTACAGCCCTTCTTCCCAGCAGTGACATCTAGGGCAGCACAGTCACTCCCTTTTCTTGCTGGGGAAAGACTGTCATATGTAAGGTGGAGAGTGCAGAAAGGTTGAGAACCATGAATTTAACTTACTTATTTTTATTTCAATAATAATTACACCTCAACTTCTGTGGTTGAGCAGTAGCCTGAGAACAGCTAAGATACCTCAGACATACTGGTGCTAAAACTGTGCACAATATGAAACTTTTCCTGCTTCTTTCTATACCAAATGGTACATTCTAGTCATTTTCATAGAATCATGGATTGTTAAGGTTGGAAAAGACCCTAAGATCATCGATTCTATTTTGCTTTCAGTTAAGCCTCTTCCATTGAAAGAGTTTTTCTTTCCTCCATTTAGCTGAACACTGAATTTTTAAAAGTTTTCTAGTCCACATTCTTTCAGGAAGAGGGTTAAACAGATTTCATCTTTGCTTCAGAAAGTGTTATTAATAACCACAAGGAGGCTGCAAATATGAAGAAAAGAAGGAGACGGGTGGATATAAAATGTTTTGCTCTACTTGCTGTTTTGTATTTGTGATTCTGGTTTTGCTTGTATGTATTTTTCACCAGTACTTTTATACAAATATTGCAAGTAATGAAGTGCTTGTAATTCCTGAGATTCTGAAAGCTGTGTTTTGTAATGGACAATAATTATACATCAAGGCAATAAGTAGACCCATTTCTAATTCCAAATAATCCTCCTCACTTGAATATTAAAGTGCTTTCCAGTAATTAGTTATCTTACTTAATTGCAAATTTTTTTCTGAGGGCAGGAAGCTTTGCTTTTGTCTTACAGAAAGAACCTGAGCCACCAGGCTGAGTGCATTACTGTTCCATGGTACATGCTGAGCTTGCTGTTGCCAGAATAGGAATTTTACTCCATAGCAACTCCAGCTTTACAGCTACAACATTACAGAGCAGATACCGCTGATGACACCTTGGAGTCTTTATGTACAGGAGATCTGTTTTCATTTCACTTCATTATATTCACTTCATTTCACTATTTGCTCTTTTGCTGTAGCTCCAAATCAGAGGAGACTTCCTGGAATAGCTGATAGTGGGAATGTAAATCCTGCTGTGAGCTCCCTGTGTCCTCCATTTGGCTGCTGCCAAGAAGTTACTGGCTTGGTAGCAGGAGTCGCTCAGAATTGGAAGCTTCAGTGATTTCTTGTGGTATTCGCAGATCTCAGTGCAAAATCCTTATCAAAGCCTGACATTTTAGGCCCTTTCCCTGGTGTCTGATTTCTCCCGCATGAACATTCATTAATTTCAAGGATTTACTGCAAAGTTTAGATTCTTCCTGAAAGTTGCTTAGTTTCTGCTATTAATTATTCACAATCCACAGGGCTGGATCACATAATCTTTCAGGTATTGCCTCACTGAGCTGCCTTCCTGGGTGTCCCCCTCTAGGTTTAATTGATCCAGTGTGAAAAACCATGTGAACCATAAAATATCCAAGTTCCTCAAAGATTACTGGGAAAGAGCTGGAATAGTCTTAGTCAAACTTATTAATTACTTTGTCCATAAATCTGGTCATTGTTGTACTAATTGTAATTGCTTATGGTCAAACTTGAATACACCAGCTTTAAAAGGTTACTATATATGATACTGCTTCATGCTAAGAGGTACTAGAAACTAACCTTGTATGGAAAATAAACAGTAAGTATCTGTTATATATTTCCAGATATCTTCAAAATAGCTTAGACTAATCCTTAATGGAAGAACATCACGATCAGTATTCAACTGGAATTGATTTTAATGGTCGATACTGAGCTAAAAGGAAGAAAAGTAGCAGGATTTCACAGAGAGAATTAGAGGGGTAATTGGGCCACAAACAGCAAAGGACACTAATGGTTAGCACACCAGGATGGATTTCAAGCTGTAATTGATCTGCCTATGTAGATTTTTATTTTTCCTGTGCATGTTTTTGAGGCATAGAGTAATGGATCCAATGTGGGGGAAGGGCATTTTCCTGGAGAGACAGATCTATTGCCAAACTCTGGATTATATAAATGCCTGATCACCCAGTTGGTAAAGATGTCAGATACAAGTTTAAATGTAAATCTGCTTTTTAAAACAATTACCTAAACCCAGGCAGAATTTGAACCTTCAGAGCTGTGATTCTGAAGATATATAGGAAGTGCAGGAGACTTTTGTGGCCTCTACTGAGAGCTCTCATAGCCTCCTTTCTCCTTTTACCTCAGCTGTTGTATTTTTCACAGGTATATGGAGCTGAAGCTGCATATTCTGATTACTCACCCAGAAAAGCTCTCCAGTCAGCCATGCAGATCAGCTCCAGGGAACCCTAATGATTTTGATGGAATCTCCTTAGCCTTTTATAAATACTTTAAAAGAGGTCTTTTTATCTGAACAGAATGCTTTGATTTTTTTTTTTTTAGTTACTTTGCATTTATGTATCATACAGAATGAAACTTTAACATGAAAATTAAATGCTTTCATTTCAGTGACAGTAAATGTTTCAATTAACATAAAAAAGTACTTTGAAGAAAAAGAAAACCCAAACTTGCATACTCAGTTTTGGAATGACCAGATTTTAAACTTTCAGACTTCACTGTCTTCTATTTCCACACTGCTTCACATGTATAGTAAAATATGTTTGTGGAACTGTACCAGATATAGTGATAGATTGACTGAAACAGGAGATAATTTCATAGAAGGTAATTTGTATCTGTGCACTGTATATACCTGTATACAGGAACAGAATCTGTTTTATGGCAGCATGATGCTGCTACCTGTATTCAGCCCGGGTTTTCACAACAATTTTTCTGTCTTGACATCCGCCTTGGTATTTCAGTAAGGAACTTTGAACTCTTGCTAAGATGTTTGTTATCCTGAACTATAGATAATAAAAAGGAGAGGAACAGGCTGTCGTAGCTGTTCTAGAATATCTCTTTTAAGAAGTGGTTTTACATACAGTTGAACCTTTGATGTTGAAATGCATTAACATATCCCAATTATTTTTTTTCAACTTTTACAAGGACAAGCTTAGTTTAAAAATGTGCAGTTACTTGCTCACATTGAAATGTTTGACTGGAATGTCCCTATTAAATTCAAATGGGGAAAGAACTGTTTGTTTGATATTCAACTGGAGCTTCCTAATCAAGTGCTGGAATTGGGATGCTGTTCTCCTAACACTATGTCTTTTAGCCTTCTAAAAGCTAAATGTCTACTAGCCTTCCAGTTGCTCTCAATCAATGAGAGCCCTCAATCCTGAGGAGAGAAATGCGTTTAATAATGGGAAGCCCTCCAGAGGTGTTTGCTTGCTCCTTAAATGTCTTGGACATTAAAGGTGCAGAACACTGTTTCTACCTGAACACTGAGCTGTCTGTTTTCTTAATATGCTTTGTATGTTCCATTTCAGGATGCTCAGAAGAAATTCCAAGTATCATATTTTTCTGAAAGTGAAAATCTCTTTGCTTTCTGCCTTCCATCTTATGATACCAGTTCGGGTGTGTTACAACAGCTCAGCAAAGCACTTATGTAAGGCCCTCTTGGTGAGGGATGCTCTCTGGAGTTTCAAATCTTTTGCAGTTAATTTTGTTGGTTTTTTCTGGCCTTTTCAGGAAATAGGGAATGTTTCCTCTTGTGATTTGGGGTGCCCGTCAGAAATACTGGCACTGTTGACCTTAAATGTGAGGTGGAAAGAGTACTAAGTGTATCAAAGTGAAGATATGCACTGTAAACCTGTAGCAAACAACTTTATTGCTGCTGGGTGCACTTTCCAAAAATAACCTGGGAGTGGCATTTTCAAGAGTGATTGCGGCTCTTTGGCATAACTCTTCACAAGCCTTGTTGTAGATTCCTGAATCACTTGACAGGTAAAAGCTTTCTTGTCATCCTTATTAACAGCCAATAGCTCCATCATGTTGTTTTTTTTTTTTTCTCTCTCTTCCTCAGCTCCCTTTTTTAGAATCTGGATACTTTTTTTATCACAATGGTCTTGCTAAAGTCAGGAGAAGACGCAGCCTTCAACACAAGCTTCGTCTGGAAAAGGACTCCAGGGTAAGTGTTTCATCATTATGTGCAGCTGTCATGTTTTCTTTGTGACGCAGACCATTTTTTAATGAGATCAGGGTAATGATCAAATCTGTGGCTATGATTACGGGTTTTTTCCCTGTGCTTGTTTCAAGCTTGGTGGCTTCCGTATGCACACACTTCCTAAATAGCCTCAGCTTTTATTATTTCACTGTTACAAATAGTCATACATTCTCTGAGATGTATCCTCTCTCCAGTAAGACAGTAAGTGATGCCGTAGTCTCCAGAACACCTCTGTGCACTCTGTAATGTGGGGAGAACCCATCCAAGATACATCTCCTGGCTGTCCCCTCATAAATCCTGCTACCTAAGGGTTATTCAGCCCTGAATACCTTGTGGTGGGTGGCACTTTGTCTGCAATCACCGTAGATTCCCTTCTTCTCAAGGAATAGTATAAACACCAGTTACTAGAGGAGTGTAAGCTGTCAAACTTCAGTAGTTCTTTTAGAGGCTCTTGATTGCAGTCTGCAAATGGCGTGCTCAAACCTCTCAGACAGGAGAAAAAGGCCCCGTTTTTGGAAGGCTATGAGCTGGCACTGACAAATTCTTTTTCCTTACAGGCAGAGTTTTTGTACCAGTTTAATACTGAGCTGAAGTTGGGCCAGGTAGCACAAAAAGTATATTTACTGCCCAAAGAAAGTAGATCAGCCTGAGGAATGATATTATGACAGCAGATAGATTATTTTTTTAATCCTTCAGTGAGATTTCAACTCTCTGCACTGTGAAGAGGGGGAAACTATTTTGTTCCAGACAGAATGTGATTGCCAGATTTGTGTTATTGTAACACCCACGACAATGAAACACTTGAGTAGGAAGAAGAGGAAAATAGGTTAAATAAGATCATAGTTGTTGTTGTGACACCATAGCAAGCAAGGCCTGATGAATTTCCAGCTTAATTTCCTGCTTCTGCAGAAATTTCAAGTGATTCCACGCCCAGGTCCAACTAGGGTGCCCATGGCTGGTCACTTCTGTTGAGAGCCATGTGAGGGAATCAAAGAGGTTCCAGGTGCTGCCGGCCCCATTACTCTGTCCCAAGATGCTGATAGCTGGGTGCTCTAGGGTACCTCTTCCTGATCCTGTTCTCTGAAAAGAAACCAGATACAGCTGAGGGGTGAGGAAGAGACACACCCAACCTGCCTTGAATGGAAATTCTCAGGCTTCCATTGTTTTGTTTAGTAAGCAGGGATCAGAAAATAAGTCACTGAGGAAAATCTACAATTAGTGAATACTAAAGCAAATGTCCTGAGAAGTGTTCCCTTTCTCTGAACCATCCGATCTTGTAAAGCCATTTATGAGAAGATGCATGAGAAAATTTAAGAGAAAAAGCTCACAATTAAGTCAGAACATTGAAAAGTAGTGGCTGAGTACAGTCAATGTGCAGAGTCATTCCGTATGCGTTTTGGAAGTAAGTATTTCTGTAAGCCTCTGAAATTTTTAAAAATACCTATGATGTTTGTATGAAACCACTAATTCTCACTGCAGCCTAACATTACATGTCTGAGCACTCCTGTACTAATTCCAGACTGGCTCTTGCATTGATACCTCTAGACTAAGTATCTGCACTGCTATTAAGAATAGCTTAAGTGAATCTACCTTCTCGTTCAGAGATGTTCCCTTTTGTGTAGTCATCTGATATTTGCAGTTTCTAGACAACCAGTTGGCTTCTGTCATGTGGAGTGAAATCTCATTTTTCCTGATAATCTCCACGTCGTTCTGGTACTGCATACCAGTGGCTTCCTCCTTTGATCTCAGGGAATAAAGCCCTGTGTTTAAATAACTGAGAATATCTCCCATGTGAGGAAAAGGATGATCCTGGGTGAATTCTAACTTCGTGGTTTGCACTGGAAAGTGAAAGGGGGATGAAGCAATGTTTAATTTCCATGTGTAACATGACATTTTCTCATCTAGCCTGTCCTGTTGAATAGTCCTTGAGCTCTTATGATACCATATAGGTCAGTTGCTTTATATAATACAGTTTGAGAGCAATTAAAATCATTAGTCTTATCTCCCTTCTTTTTTGTGTGAAGTTTGGAGAAGTCATAAAAATTCCTGTCAAATTTGTGTATAAATGGAAACGGGAGCTGTGTTGACAGTACTTAATTTCAAACTCTAAAAGTAATTTCTAAATGTAATGGCAGCTTTGTAGACCATTTACAATCAATTTTACTTAGCAACAAATGTCAGCACCGTCATGGTTAATATGTTAATGCATGAAGCCAAGAATAAAATGTTCTTGTTGTCAGGCTGGCCAGGAAGAAAACTTTCACCACAGGGCTATAAAAGTCTCTCAGGAACCGTTATGGTAAATGCTGTTGCAAAAATTTGCTTGGCCCTACCCAAATGTGAGAATGTGGCTGCACTTACTCTGTATACTTTTCACTTTTAAGGAGGTTGCAATGCTTAGCTAATTTTAACTATTAGCTGAAAAACAGCACAGATGTTCACTCAATTAATTAATGTTGTTTAATCAAGTAAGTCCCTTGAGGATCCATGTCAGTTTTTCAGGAGTCTAAGACAGATGACACAGCACTATGCAAACAGGTTACTGCATCATTTCCATGCTCTGCATGTCTTTTAAAATGCTCAAAAATGCTTTGTTATGTAAAATTTACTGTATGTTTTAACCAAAATAATTTGGAGCAATGCTAAACACGTTACAGCAGTTATGTAATAAACATCACTGCAGTCAAGGGGTGGGAATGGAACGTTATTAAATTCCTAGAAATCCAGCAAGAACTAATCTTTGTTCTGAAGAACCATCTCAAGTACAATGGTTTTGACATTATTTAATAGATTCATATTGCTGAAGCCTGAAGCAGTCCTGGCAGTGGGTGAAGGTACATGTAGTAGTGTCACATAGTGTGTTGTCCTACTGAACTGTTCAAGAAAAAGGTGCAGGTGCATGAGGCACCCTGGCTTTTGCTGTCAGTACTATTCTGTCAAGGTGGCAAATTCCACAGTGAACTGAACTGCTTCAAATGGAGACTGTTTTGTTATTTAAATTACATTATCTGAGGTACAGAGAACCTTCCAGGAGAGGTTTGCTTTGACTCTTGCATCGGTTGCAAATTTCTGTGATTTCCAGGTGCAATTCTACTTTGTTATTTTAGCTTATATTCCTTTGGTGCTAAATGAATTGTGGGGAGGGGAGGGATTTCCTTTACCATTTTTACATCTTTAAGCTGGAATTCCTAATGAGCTAAGACATAGCAGCAACATCTCCAGCATTCTCCGTGTGGAATTGCATTTTCATGTGCCTTTATCTGTTTATTGCTTTAGTAGAAATGTCTCAGACCAAAAGGTCAGCCATTAGGCTTTTTTGGCCTTGGAAGACTTCATTTAAGGGGCTGCTGTACTTTGCCCTGGAGCTGCAGACAGGGAAGGAGCCCTTGCCATGACCCATGGTCACAGACAGCTGGGAGGAGGTGACAGTAAGGATAAGGGCCCTGGGTGGAATAAAGCCGTGAGGAGCCAGAGTAGGATGGGCCCAGGCATCAGTGTAAATGTGAAGAGAGAGTAAGTGGGACAGGCTGGCCCAGGAGCCCAGAGTCAGCGAGAAGGTTGAGTGGTCTGGGTATGGAGGAGCCCATAAGCTGAGTGGGACGTGGAGGAGCATGGGGTAGGCTGGAGAGACTGGAAACAAGGTGTCCACATTGACATCAAAATATGCAGCTTGCTAAGTGCAGGTCACAACACAACCTTTAGAGAGTCTTCCCTATGAGCAAGGGGGAATACAGCTCCTGTAAAAGCAAACTCTGTTTTTAATAATGAGGGACAGTGGTGTGTTTCATCAATGTGATTGCCCTGGAAAAGTGAATCAGAAATACGGAGATACTTCATATTGCCTTGTTTGTTAGTACAGTAGAGGCAGGATGGGAAATGGAGTCCTTTCCTGCTCCACCACAGCTAAAAGAAAACAAAACCATGGGATTTGCTTCTGTAGTGGGCTGATGCTGGCTGGATGCCATGTGCCTGCCAATTCACTCTGTCACTCCCCTTCCCAGCACGACAGGGGAGAGAAAATATAATGAAGAGTTTGTGGGTTGAGATAAGGACTGGGAGAGATCAATACCATCAAATACCATCACAGGCAAAACAGGTTGTAATTAGAGATATGAATTGAATTTCTTACACTAACAAAATCAGAGCAGGATAATGAGAAGTAAAATGAACCCTTAAAAAACCTTCTCCCCAACCCACCCCTCCCTCCTTCCCAGCTCTACCTCCTACTCCAGCGGTGCAAGGAGACAGGGAATGGGGTTATGGTCAGTTCATTACCCGTGGTTTCTCCCGCTGCTCAGGGAGAGGACTTGTTCCCCTGCACCACTGTGGGGGCCCTCCCACAGAAGACAGTTCTCCACGAACTTCCAGCGTGAGTCCATCTCATGAGCAATGGTTCCCCGCAAACTGCTACAATGTGAGTCCATCCCATGGGCAGCAGTCCTCCCAAAACTGCTGCAGCATGGGTCACTCTTCCATGGGGTGCAGTCCTCCAAGGACAGGCTGCTCCAGCGTGGGTTCCTCTCTCCATGGGCCTCCCATGGGTTCACAACCTCCTCTCAGGCATTCACCTGCTCTGGCATGGGTCTCGTCCATAGGCTGCAGGTGGATCTCTGCATCCCCATGGATCCCCCCCATGGGCTGCAGGGAACAGCCTGCTTCACCATGGTCTATAGCACGGGCTGCAGAGGAATCCCAGCTTCGGTGCCTGGAGCACCTCCTGCCCCTCCTTTTCCACTGCCCTTGGTGTTTGCAGAGTTGTTCCTCTCACATATTCTCACCCCACTCTTCTCTGGCAAGTACAACTGCACAATAACTTTTTTTTTCTTTCTTCTTAAATGTGTTATCACGGATGCATTACCACCATTTCTAACTGGCCCAGCCTTGGCCAGTGGCAAGTCTGTCTTTGGAGCTGCCAGGGCCTGTCTCTGCCAGACATGATGGAAGCTTCTAGCAGCTTCTCACAGAAGCCACCCCTGCAGAGCCGCTGCTACCAAAACCAGGCCGTTCAAACCCAATACAGCTTTATTTTCAAAGCTGACTTATCTTCTGGTCTGCTGTATTATGAATACAGCTGTGGTCTCAGCTGTATTATTATGTAAACATTTTGAAAAGTGGCCACATAAATGAAAGAGAAAATGCATAGTCATTATGTTACCTTTCAGAGCAATACTTCTGTATTTTTGCTGTTGGTGGGTATTTTCTGTTTGTAAATAGTCTTCCACTGGAGGAGAAGAATTGAAACATAGTTTGTTCTCTCAAAGATTATTTTGGTTTTTTTCAAGTTTTAGACAAAACCATTTTTCTCCCACACAGTCTCTCTTGTCAGACAGCTGCCAAGATTAATCCCACTCAGGAAAGAAGCTTTAATATACAAAGAAGAGCTGAGTCCCATTTCTGATATCTCTATGCGAGTGGATCTGTGTTGCTATTGGGAAAATAAATATGTATGGAGGGAATGTCCTGGAGTGATGTTACGAAGCCGCTTTATTCCTTAACCGTCCGCTCACTGCCCAAGGACACTGTTTCTGTAAGATGGACCCGGGGGGCGGGGCCACAGGACCCGAGTGCGGGGCAGTTTAATGGCCGGGCCCAAAGGCTCTGGGGCTCGGCAGGGAGTGCGCCGGGAGCGCTGTGCTGCTTTTTTGTTTCCTTTGTGTTGCGGCTACTGGGAGGAAGGTTCTGTTGGGGTTTTTTTTTGTCTTGTTTTTTTTCCCTCCCCTTGGCTCACTGCCTCCCTTCCCTCCTCGCCGGTCCGGGAAGCCTGCGGGTGGCCCCGGCAGGCCCGCGGGGTGGCCTGAGCCCTGGGTATCTGTTCCCTCTCCGGGAATTTGCTGTATTTTGAAGGTTTTTTTTCCTCTGTTCTACCCTGTTTTGTTTGGTGTTAATAAACAGTTTATTATTTTCCACTTTTCACTTGCTGTGGCCCACTTGTCTCATTGATGGAGGAAAACTGGAGGCCCTTTTCCCTTTGGTGGAGACACTCACTCCAGAGTGTTTCCTCCTGAAGTTTTGTCTCAAAAACCGAGACAGGGAGGAAAGGTTAAATGAAAATCTTCCACTGAGAGTGAGTTTGGCACTTAGATGAAGACTTCTTTGGAAAGAAACATCCCAGGTGATGGCAGTGTTACATTTCTGAACGGGATTAGAAAGGGGGACTTGGCTGTGCTGATCCAAGAGTCTGAGGAAGGTGGATGCAAAGCTTCTTCCAGGCATAGTTAACCAGGTGCCCATGGTTAACAGTATTCCCAAACTGCTTGTCTCATGGGACAAGGAGAAAAAGGGGGCGGTAAATGCAGAGGATCTAAGCTTTTAATTGAATAAATCAAAATCTTTCATCTCCTTCCTCGCCTGAGATCCTTTACATGCTCCCTTAATGTGAGTGGCTTGTTTGTGATTGGACCCTTGCAACCTGTGAAGGCAGAAGTGCCCTCTGCTGCCCCTGGGCAGGGGTTGTCCAGTGCTGCCAGGGGTTAATATTTCATCTTTAACAGGGAAAAAGAGGGATGGATGGCAGCTTAGGAAGAAGAAGCACAGCAACTCTTAGCAATGGCAGTGCAATATAAGTCAATCTTCAGGGCCTTTTCTAGCAGCATTAATGACAGGTTTGAGCTGGGCAAAAGGTGGAGCCTTTTGCCTTACTCTCTTAGGCGCCAGCACAGATCTTCCCCTTTGCAAAAATTAAAATCTTCCTGATAAGATCAGGAAAATGCAGTTTTCCTCAACTCTCCCTAGTTCTCCAGCCAGTGGGGAGTGCAGTGATCTGGGGACGCAAGGGGTAGGAGCCATTGGAGCATTCCTTTATTCAGACCTTTGTAATTGCTGTGGAGGTGTAACTTGTTTCTCCAGCCTTCTGTTACTGGAGCCAAATAATATTCTGTCCCTAGAGCAAAGCAATAAGAGCAATTTACAGTTGTTCTTGGCATCTTTCCTCCTGCTCCATGCCCCACATCTGGATTTCTCAGATTCCTGACCAGCATTGGTGACTTTGATTTCCTGGGAAGTTTCTGGTAAAAGCTTGGAAGGTATCCCAAGATGCTTCCTCCATCTGAGAAAAAAGCTGGTTTGCTCCTGAAAGCAAAGGGGTAGCTGGAGAAGAAAGAGCCATCACTTGACATGTGTCCTGTGGTAATCCTACTGTTGACGCTGTGGGTAGAGGGATTAGTTTTTGTGCAGTTCACCACAGCAGTGATCCCAGATTCATATAAAATTTTCAGCCTCTGTGGAGCTAAACATTATATAAGTGAATGTAATGCCCATCCCCTCTCAAATCTTAGAGGGAAGCTTCAGGTTTATCATCCAGTTCACTGTTGTGCAGGAACGTGTGTGTGTGTGTTATGACAGAGAGATGGGAGAATGGCAGGACAAAAAGCCCTTCATGTTTTTGTCTCTTCTATGCTGCAGATGGTGGAGGTTGACAGACTTCCCAGTAAAGTATATTTCTTATTTTGCTGTAATATCTGTTGTCATGGGGCTGGCACGCTGGTAGGATTATTTTCAGGAGAAGTTTGGAGCTGTCATAATTTTATGAGATTACAGGGCAGCATTACACCTGCATCAGTGTTACCTTTTTGATATGAAATGGAACATTAGGTAGTAAAAGCTCTGCTTAAGTATCTGTAATAAGTATTGAACAGCCAAGGAAAACTCATGAGAGGAAATGTCTTCTTTCCAATGCTGAAAAAAACCCCCAACCACCCTCAAACCTACACACTATTCATTGAAGCTGCACTGCAAACAAGTACTGAAGAAATTTTTGTCTTTTTTATCTTGACGAAATGAAGCATGTTGTACAGAAAACAGGCAGTGACCTCCATGAATGGATCCCTGGATTATCATTTCTGGTATAAGCTGTTTTATGCTTTATCCTGTGTGTTTGAGGAAGGGTTTCTAAGGGTCTGTACCAGTTCACAGAGGGAGGCCTCTTCTGGTGCTGCTACCTTTTTCAGGTTGATACCCTCTTGAACGGTATTTATTTTGCTTTTCCATACAGCTTAGGGCTGTTTTTGGTGTTTCTAATTCATAATGAAGCTAGCTGCCAAATATTGTAAGAAAAAAAGACAATTTTCTTGAGGGAACTTTAGTCACCTGTATGTCATCTGGTAATTGATTTTGCGTGTGTCTTATTGCTGAGAAAATTAAATGCTTAAATGGGCATTCTTCTTTTATGACAGACCCTTTGCAGATGTTGGTGGGTGGTTATTGAAATATACAGATTTATGAGTGTTATTATCTGAGAACACAAGAAAAAAGAAGCAGCAGAGATTACAGCACAGTGTTTAAAAAAAAAAAGACACAGTTAGAGTCAGTTTCTGGGAAGGTGGAATTCAACCTGCACTTCAGACATGGAAAGAGAAAGGGTCATACAGGCAGTAAGGCAGAGATAAGTAACTGCAGGAAATATGCTGCATATGTTGTATGAACTGTGTCATACCAAACAAGAAATCATCAAGTCTGCAAAGAGGATATTTAAGTGTATGTTAAGTGAGTAAAAAGGTTTTCCCACTACTCTGCCCTTCTTGCACTGCTTATATAAGTAAGGGGGTACTCCTCTGCCTCCGGAATGCGGGGGATAAACTAGTCTTTAGGTCATGAAATTGTTTCTGTGATAATGTCAAAATAAATGTATCAGAAATTCAGCGAGGTATCAGGTTTGGTTTGTGACTGTACTATATACATAGCATGGTTGTTGTCACTGCAGACAATGGTTGCTGAATTCCTTGTGATTGCCTGTTGAAAACTGAATCTGAGGGCATCCTATTTTTGTTGTCCCTGGCCTTTGTAGACTCTGTTCCTGCCCAGCAAGGGTCGCCAGATTTAACTGCTCATGGAAAGCCCTGTCCAGCTATACTTTGTGTAGTTGACCAGTGGTGATTCCAGCTGCAAAGCACTTAGCTGTTCTTTAATTTAGATATCACAATTTTTATATGATCAGTTTCTGCTATAAAAAAAAGGACTCTCTTTTTCTGATAATAAAAAATAATGAGGCCTAGAGTTATTCAGATACTTAAGCTGTCACTTAGCTTGACACAGAAGTCCCCTTCACTGCAGTGCGAGGATGTTGAGTACGTGCTGAAGGATTTCACAGTTTCTAAGTTTGAATTCCTCAGATTTAGCATGGCATCACTGGCTCATCTTTGGACTGCATATGTATTTTGTATTTATGATGTGCAATACAGTTCTAAAGTAAAATATCACAACACCATTGAGTATGGAATATTAAATATTTCAAACAGTTTGGTACTGGAGAAAATTACATCCAGCACAATGTAAAAGCTAATCTTAACTGATATATTATTTCTATTTGTAACTAGAAAGACGGAGAAAAAAAACCAATCAATCAACATTAAAGAATGCTGGAAATCTTTTATAGCTATGTTATACGAAAAAGCACCATTAGTTGCACACAATAAACGAACAAACTCATCAAAATGACATCAAACTCAAACATAGTGTCTTTTATGAAAACACTGTATAACTGAGATTACAGGGTAAACTAAAACTGTTTCTATTAGAAAAAAAAAATAAATGAAGGTACTGCAGGGTAATAGACTGATAGGCAAAGTCAGTGCTGTGCAGATTCATGTAGAATTTTCCAAAAATAAAAGTGGTGATGTTCTACAGTCCTGGTACCACTGGGATCTGGGGAGTTTGCATGGTTGGTGGTTTTAAAACAAGGTTAGGCAGTGACCATGGCTGAATTGCATGTGGCTGATTTCTCTCTGTGGCCCAGCGATGGTTCAAGTGGCCCCTTGAAGTTGCTTCATGTCACATATTGCATCATTTTCATATTGCTGAACACGATACACGAAGCAATAGAATGAGCTTTATCTCTCAAAACCACTTTTAACTGTGAGGAAGTTCAGTACTTTTACAAAAACCTGTTGTGACAGCTGGCCACATTCAGCCTCTGTTCTGCTGCCTGTAAATTGCTGAATTTGCATTAGTTAAGTTTCTGCTTTATTGTTGATGTATTTTCTCCTGACTGTAGTGTCATTCCCCCATCTCCCTCTGCCTTTTCTTGTCTCCCTCTTGTTTCCTGCCTGATGAAGACAGTCTGTTTTGTGGAGCAGGCCTTGCTTTTGTTATTTGTCTGTGGAATTTCCAGCCTTAGATCTTCGAAGAGGTCCGTTGAATGCAGTGGCATTGGTGAGGCTATCTGGTTTAGGGTTTTTTAGTAGGATGTAGAGAAGAATGGACAGAGTGAGCCAGTGGCTTTGCATTAACATGGAACTCACTGTGATGCAGAATTTTGCTTTGGTTTAGGACAAGTTTGGTTTTGAAAAAGGAATTCAGTGCTTTGATATACTGAACTAACAGTCACTGAGGGTTGTGAGTATCTCAGCATTCACTGGATCCAGGAATCCATAGGCGTACTGTTGGTGCTTCATGAGTGCAAAATATGTGGGGGTTCAAAAATGGCCAAGTCACTAACATTAGAGCTATGACACAAATCAGACTGCTATGTGCAACTCTATCTTCAAGGTTGGCTTCACTTCCAGTTTAGGAAGTGTGTGTATTCAGCTATACTTTCTTTTCTCCTGTACAAGTAAATTGTATGCTAAGAAATCTTCCTCAGGAACAATGCAACAGACATTTTGGGCTCTGTTTTCTTTTGGGCAAATCTCTAAGCTTAATAGAAAATATGGAGGCTGGAAAACTGTCTTTCAAAAGATTGCAAATACATTGTTCAACATACAACTTGGGAAGATTATAGAATTAGTAAAATATTGTACCTCATAGTATATGGTACCCAGATTGTGAGATGGTAGGTCTAGAATGAAGCAAAATAAATTTGTAAGTTTATTTCTACTCTTTCTTGATGTCAGAAAATCAGCTGTTACAACAGTTGACGGGGTTTCTTGTATGTACAGTTAAATGACCAGAACCATTTAATGTATATAACATTGGCAATAAATAAAAGGCAGTGCAACTGAGGGTGTACAGTTAAATCAATAACAACATAAGACTGGAATATTTTTTGTTGTAGTTTTTTGGGGTATCTAAGCATGCTGTACCAGAGCTTGTGTCCCAGGGCTGTAACTTTAAAAACCCCATCCCCTTTTTTCTAAGCTAGAAGAATCAATGTAATGGCATATGCTACTATATCACATAATAAATGTATTATGTAGTGCATCCACTCATGTCATTTAACATACTTTACTGTTTAAAATTTGATGAGTGTTTTATTTTGTGACCAGCATTTTGCTTTGTTGGTTTATTGCAGTCTTTTCCAAAACACTGTTGCTACAAGCATTCTGTGTTTCCAGATCTTCAGTGTGCATGCAATATCTTAAGTATAACAGTAAGGGTTTTTTTTGCCGCCAACTCAACAGCCCAGAAACCAATATGGAGTTTTAAATACATCTGTGAAATCATTGCTTGTATGCATGATGTGCTCTGTGAATACAAAAAGGGGTTTTACAAAGGTCACTGAAAGTTGATTAGAGAATTTGGAGATACAATGGAAATAAATGAAAGGTTTAGATTTAAATTATTTCTGAGTAGTTTGCTGCAGTAGTTATTTGATGCTACATTGGAACATGGCTTTTCCAGCCTCTAACAGCTGCAAATAGCCAATAGTAATTAAAATGCTAATATGTATGTCATGGGGTGGTGAAGTTGAATAAATGCTTCTTGGCCTTGGGAGCTTCCATACTGAAGGAGAGAACAGGCCTGGGTAGGACAAAACACCTTGGAAAGACTAAGAAATATTAAGCATCTCTATGGTACATGTTTTCCCTAATTATTTGTATAGTATCAATTCCATACCATTATAAGTGGACTCTGGCAAATATTATAATTTGGTTTATAAGGGCTGATACCTGAATGGTCACATTGCTGTGAAAATGCAGCTTTGCATTTATATTGCAAGCTATCTGCTCTCTGAGTGCTGAAAAGAAGTACACTCTTAATATGGGTACAGATTTAATATGTCATCAATGTAAATAGTCTGTCTTCATGCTCTTTATCTTACTTGATTCCGAGCATTATACTTTCATACAGAAGAATACATGGTAAGGGATCCACGAGCTTTGCAGAGCTTTGCAGACATGAAGTCTTCACAAGACTTCAAGACAAGAAGAACCACAATTACCAGATCTAATTTTTATTATGCTCCTGGTCTCACAGCAGTGTCACTGAGCTGATTACTGCCAGGCTCTAGGTTATGTAACACTGCAGTGCTATGGTCAGCATTAATACCTGCTTCTCTTCTTCCTTGCCAGCTCTTCACACTCCTATTCCTTTTCTTTGGAGGAGGTACAGATACATTTGATCTGTACTACACCAAGAACCTGAAAAATAAAAGAAGCCACTGGGGTGAGGAGATGCCCTGTGTTTTGTCTTGGAGTCTGAGGCTGAGGGATTGATCGCATTTGTTCCCATCTAACTTGGCTTTGTCATCCAGCAAATACAATAAACTTAATGCTGAGCCCATCATCTGTGTTTGGCTGCTGCTTTCCCTAGTGCTCAGCCAGCCTTGCCCTGCAGAGCTTCTGGATGCTTTTGTCCTCTCTATGGTTCCACCAAAGTCAGGGCTATTATGTCTAGAGGCATTTTGTCCCAGCAAAACAAGGAGTTTGAGGAGCTGTTGGCTGTAGCTACTCTGTGCTTTGGAAAAACCAGGGTCTAGTCAATGACTGCACAGTGACGTGAAAATATGAGATACGTTGTATAAACCTTATAAGTACCATTTTAGCTGCTTTCTTTTCCCATCTCAAAACAAGCTGAACTTGTGTTGTAAAACCTTCACTCATCTCCTGGACCTGCTCCCTTGGGCCAACAAGTATCACTGGCAGAATTTGAACAAAAATGCTGGATATCTTTGGCCAGGATTTACTAATATAATTGTGCAGTGCTTGCTCTATTTTCACTTCTCAATTGTGATGCTTTCCTGGGAAGACATTCATTGGAGTATGTTTTACTTCTTTTGGAACATGAGCTTTTCTTGGAATAATTCCCTTGATTGTTATTGGACTGTTTATTTTCTGAAAAGAGGAAGGGTCATATCCATCTTAAACTTACTTCCCTGTTTCCAGTTCTAACTGTGTATATGTCTCATAAATCTCAAGGGTCCTTCCCCAGTTTGTGCAGGGCATGTTATAAGGGAAACTTATGAAAATTTTTCCACTGGACAATCAACTAACTATAATTACTATTTTCCCAAAGAAAAAATGTCTTTAAGACTTCAACTCATATTGTTGATAGTCACAAAGAAGTAGAATCTACATTTTCATATTTGAAATACTTAATCAGGAAAAAAATATTTTATTTAGCAAAAAAGTCTCATTTTGTTTTAGAGTTTCTGGTTGGAACCTTCTAGATTTTGTTTCATGGTCATTTTTGACTGTTTTCTTCAGTTTCATTATTCTTTCCAAATGAACATCCTAATCCCAGACTTCTGTAGGTCTGACTCCAGTTTCCAGAATGTGAAAAGTATGTTTCATGCATGTTTCAAGGAAAAATAGCTAGTGGGAGACAACCTCAGAAAGAAGCATCTGATGATCAGCCAGGACTCCAGCCTTTTCCTGGGTAACTCGCTGCTCACTTCGCTTGTCTTAATTGGATCTAGATGGCTGAGAACAGACTTAAAGGCAGCAGTGCCACTGTGAGGGACTAGAGCTTCTCACAAACAAATCCAGGGGAGCTCAGCTCACTCTGCCATTTCTAAAAACATCTATAGAGTCTGAGATTTCATTCAATCAGAGCAGACTTAACAGCTTCTTGAACCCATTCTGAGGAGATGATGCAAGCTGAGTGATGTAGTCTCTCAAAAGAGAAAGCACTTTACTCATAGTCTATAGTTCACTGCAAACCAAAAAAGCCCACCACAACTTGGGAAGATGAGATATGACTAGTATTTTTTTTTAGATCCTGGAATCTAGCTCATGAAAAACCTGGAAAAGGGGATATAAATGATTGGGTTTGGGTAGTTATCCCTAAGGATGAAAACTTTGTATGGACGGAGCAACTTGCCATAGGGAGAAAATGGGTTTTTTTGTTTCATTTCAGAGTTGCCATATGCTGTCTCAGTGGAATTTGGATTTTAATGATGAACTGTTTTCACTTTCATGTACCAGCAAGGTTTGGAAGAAAGTTTAACTGTATGAAAGAAATGCAAATTCCAGATTGCAATGGAAAGGTATGGAAAAGAACATTGCTTTTAGGAGTCTGAATTGATCTAACGTCTATTGGTGTCCTGCCATTCACTGTGGAATACTGAACATTTTTGCATAGAGAGAGGATGTATTTCTTTAAGGACAGCTGTTTACATGTAAATGTTGTTTGTCAGAAAAATCAACTCTTTTTCAAGGTTTTCTTATTAGTACTGCACTTGAGAAGTGTGTGCAAGGTGAATTACCTGTTTGGCTTGCAAACAATGAATAATTCAGTGTGAGCCAGAAAGTCAGAGGAATCTTCCCAAATGCTTTCTGTCTGCCTACAAAATAGACCAAAGTGAGACAAGGACTGCTTTGGTGATTTAATACTTGCAGCTTTCCCACTGAAATGATGTGTCCATCTGAAATAATTTGTGGTCTTTTATAGTATTTAATGAAATAATATTTAAGTACGGGTTTCAAAGCACATTTCAAATATGGATTATGTGTATTTCACAAATTTTGGAAATAAATGTGGGAGGAAGAGGACCTTACATTTTCCAAAAGGTCATACGGCAAAGCAGAGCATAAGTAGGAGTAGCTCTGAGATGCCCAATCTACTGTCTGGAAGAAAAAAAACCAAAACAAATAAACCCCCCAAAAAACCACAAAAAAACCTCCCAAAAAACAACAACAAAAAAAAGAAGTTAGATTACAGCCATTTGTGGTCTTTACAACACTTGGGCAATAAGAAAACTGAGATGAGAACAGTAGGGGAAAAATGAAACCCAAGAGATTAGAGCAGATCTTCTGAAGCCCAAAAGACTTAAACAAAGGGCAGTAACCTTAAACTGTAATTAGTTGTCTAGTGTTTCCACATGCATGATCTGGCGGCACGGGAGAAATCACTGTGCTAAGTGTAAAATAACAACACAACTGTATGGAGTAATTTGTCCCTAGGTATAATCCAGTACTAGTGGTCCTGCCTCTGTTTCTGTCCTTGCTTCCCCATGGCTCATTCCAGCTATTCCCATGTATTTCCTTATCCTGGGTAAAAGCAGCAGCAGATGGAGAAAACCTCTCTAGCGTTAATAGAGATTTGAGGGAGCAGATTTCATGCTCAAGAGACTTTAACCTAAGTAGCATTTTTAAATTTACTATTTTCATTCTTTGCTGTCCAGTGAGCAACTCCCTTTTTGTATAAGCTATGCACACGTTATTTGACTGAATGTGTTTTAGTTCATATATCTAAAAAATACAGGTGCACAGAAGGTAAAATCCAACAGCTCCTTGCCTTTGTATTTTCAGGTGAAAAGCAGCAGAAATTCAGGGAACTGTGTGTGTTTTTGCAGCCTTAGACCTGCTTTAGACTATACTACTGACCCCAAACTTGTGATGATTGGCTGGGGAAGGTATGGTTTGTCAGACAGAATCAGTGATTTCTTAGCAATAAGAGTTACGTGGATGTTGCAGGTTTTTATTATAATATTTGCTTATGGAAATTTGAGGTCTCCTGGATCTCAGCAGGTAGGAAGCTGTTATTTAGCTCCTTGCAGTCCTCCTGACCCGACTACCAGGAGCATCATCAGGACCAGGAATCTTCTTAGGTCTGATCCCACGCTGCAGCACTGCCTCCAGGCCCAGGTTCTGTTGTATTTGAGTGCATTACACTCTGATGGAGATGGAAAATGAAATGATAAATAGTTTTTGTCCCCTTTGTGATTTGAAACCTCTTTTAATATGTTTTGCTTGATTAAAACAGCAGCTGCCTGCCCAGCCTGACTAGAGGAGCTAATGATTTTGATGAAAGACATGATGAATAATTTGCTTTATATTTATATGGGCTTTTTGTCAAGTCCTGAGTTAAATTGAGAGGAAACATATGAGGGGGGAATAGGAGAGAACTTTTTTCAGTTCTGCCTTTATTTTTTTTCTTGTGAAGGTTGACAACAGATAAGGTGGGGTTTTCTCGGCCCTATTTTCTATAAGGACCTCAGATCAGTTTTTCTGAGCAATAAAGCAGGTTTCAAGGACTGTGTTTTCATGAGATCTCAAGAAAAAAAACCAAACAAAATAACCATCTGCTTCCTTCATCCTTGACTAAGCCATAACCTCAGCTACACGCTCATGTAAGGTACGAGCTTATGCTTTCATCCTCTCTAAATGTTGCCTGCTTTGGGAATTAGTATAAAGGGAATACAAAATTGCCCTGGACAGTTTTCATCAGCTGTCGGGACCTGTGAAGTTTGAGTTCAACCAGAGGGAGGCTTTGAACAGTGTTTTTCCTTAGAGGGATGATGTTAAAAACAAGAGACAGATGTTTCTCCAGTTTGCAGCAGTGAAAATCTGAAGTAATCTCACTGAAATGAATGGAGTGTATTTACCCTTGGGCAAGAAGAGGTGGAACCTTGGTCTTTGCATTTCTGGAGAACTGAATCTTTGCCAAGAAGCTAATACCAAATGTACACTGTTGTTCCACTGTAGAGGCTCACCAACTCTTTTTTTGCTGTGGTGTTCCTGAGTTTAAGTATTACTGCCTCCTCCATCCTGACTCTTCGTTCCTCTGATACCATTCTCACTTTTTTTTTTTTTTTTTTTTTTTATTGCAGGGTCAGCTGGTGTTGGGATAGGGAACATGATTGCATTTTAAGTTCTTTCTACGCTAGAGCATTACTCGGGTCTCATTTGAAATTCAGTCCATGGTGAAATGGGCTGAGGTGAAACAAGAGAGAATAACAATAATAACAGTGTTGACGTTCCCTGAAAGGAAAGTGAAGAATGATGAGGGGCCCTACCCAGAGGACATGAAGAAAATTTTCAGTCCTTTTTATGGACCCCCGAGCTTTTCTAGTTTTTTTGTTCCGGTTTCCCTGTTTTGCAGAACACTACTATTACCCTCAGTCTCAGAAAATTATATTTTGAGCCAAGACTTTGGCAGTTTCATCCCTTATATAATTCTGCTGTATCACTGGCACCACTTTGTTGTTTGTCATTTTTCTTTGGTGATGGTCATTTGTAGGTACAGCTCACCTTGCCCTTAAAGGAAAGGCCCAGAACAAAGGACATTATCTCTGATGTCACTGCATTGGTGACAACTTGCCATGTCTATGATTCTGTCATTTAGCAATGGGTATTTTACACTTCTTCAGGCCCAAGACACATGGGACTTTATAGCCTGGTGCCAGTTTAGGCATCTTTTCAAATTGTCATGAAGTGAATCCTTCTGCTGTAATAGTTTATCTTCTCAAATCTCCCTTTTGTTGCTCTGGGAAGATACTTCTTGAGTGCTTGCCATAACACAAATTAATTCTGGCTTTTTGGAAATACGAAGAGCCCCTAAAAGGGCATGCAGCAGGCACTGTTAGTATTAATCAGAGATTTATCACTTCTCATACGGAAGAAATACAATTTCATGAGGGAAGCTTTTCTGTTAAATTTTTATTCTGTGGACACCATTCATGGACAACATGAATTTGGTTTCAAAGTTTGGACACAAAGAGCAATTTCCATAGAATTTGCATGCATCATTTTTGATTTCCTGCAGTGGGAATCCTGAGCAAATTATTTTCTTCCATGATTTGCTAAACATTTGTCTCATTGGAAATAAACTAGGAAGAGAAAGAAGTATATAATGAAGACAGCAGTTTACATGAGTCTGTGGAAATCTTCGGTGATAGACTAAACTCTAAATATGCTTTTGCTTTTCTCAGTCCTTTGGGATACAGGCTCCTTTCAATGAGTGTGAATAGAGAAGTCCCTATTAATATTAATGCAAGTTATGTATATGCACTGGGAGCAAAATATACCCCAAAGTCTAATTATTTTATGCTAATAACTGAACTGAAAAGATACTTCCTCATTCCTGGCCAAAAAAGCAGCAATGGTTCAAACAATTTTCAGCAGGATAATCATTTTATCACTTCATTTAAACCAGCCTCTGCTCTGACCCAGTGGGAACTAGGAAAAATTCTGGTACCAAAATCCCTGCTAGTGTACATGAAACTGTAATTAATAATGAGTTTTGTATTCTTCAGGAACCATTTTCCATAGCTCTAGGCAGTGGATAAATAGAGGGACTTGTGACAACTCCAAATCACTTTGATAACTCCAAACCACTTGGATGACCTGGTCCCTTGAAATCAAGGCAGAAACCCCTTTGCCTTTAAGATTTTTGAAAATAATTTTAATTGTGCAGATGTGCTTTAGAGAGAGGCTTGGCCAGCAGTCTGTGGGACAGGCTCCTGGAAAACCTGGGCAAGGATGTAAAAACCCTCTCTGCTAAAGTGGGTCTTGAGAAAACCCATAAAAAATATTCAGACCATACTTCTGTGCGTATCAAAGAATGATCTGGGTTGGAAGGGACCTTAAAGACCATCTAGTTCCAAACCCCTTGCCCCGGGCAGGGACACCTTCCAGTAGACCAGGTTGCTCAAAGCCACATCCAGCCTGGCTTTGAATACTTCCGGGGATGGGGATGCCTTGTACTGCCCTGTCTCTGTGTTGTCACTGAGGACAGTTTCCTCTGGGATAAACTCTGAGCATATCAATACTTGTCTGTTTCACAGGTTTTTCCTTCTCTGTGGGCTCTGTTATGCTTGGGCCAGCTCTGTGTATCTCTCCTCCCATTGTTGACCTCACCACTGCACTGTGTTAGCTCTCCTGCCTACAGTTTCATATGGGATGTGATCCCTTTGCCAAATCACCCATAATCTGGTGCATCTCTTGTCAAGGAAAGACCTGGAGGCTTTTCTGGGGGCATATGGGTTCAATATGCTGCTCAAGCTGAGCACTGGATAGTTCAGGAGTTCAGGTGCAGAGCGGTGCTGTTCTGCCACTTGATGACAGCCAGAATCTGGGACGAGGTGGGAAAAGTGCCCTGATGTGGCTATCCCTGCCTTGGTGCAGCAAGCTGTGCAACTGCATTCTGCAGGCTCCAAGGCTGGAACTGAAAGAGAACATTTGACAATTAAAAGACAGGATTCTAATGTACGTGTTTTGACAAGGATCAGGCACAATCCTTTGAAAGTATCAAAACAAAAGCTAGTTTGGATGAAGGCCGGAACAGCAGGACTCTGGCTGTTCTTTCCTTTTTGTAGGCCAGTCTCTTACTTCGCAGTTTTTCCTACCTTTCCTCTTATTACAGAAATTGTCCTCTAGAAATGATTTTGTGTGGCAGATGGCCTGTCCCTGGCAGCTATACTCTACTAACCCAATGCTGTACTACGATGATACATAAACCTCTGCTGATTTTATTAATGTGGTTTGTGATGGGGATCCATAAACCTCTGAACCTGGGAACTGAAAAAGTGCAATTGCAGCCTGCACAGTTCAATCAATATAAATCATCAGTAGCTTCCTACTGGGCTGGGAAAGGCATCCATGTCTTTTCTGTCCCATGTATTATGGTGATAGAATTAAGTACCTTTGAACAACTGCTTTCCTTTTGGTTGCATGAGCGGATATGTGAATGTCAGCAGCAGCATAATTGCAGTTTTCCCTCTGTCAAAAGACTGGCTTCTGTTTTGTGTCTGGCTTCTAGTTATGAAATTTCCTCAGAGAAGACGTTGTGCAGCCCGCATAATATTCACCAGACAGCACTTTAGGAAGATCAGTGGTTTGCAATTCTTTATCTCATTTCCACTGCGATAGCAACAGAGCTCTGAAGGTGTTGCATATGGACAAGAAAGGCTCACTATATCGCTACCACTCATGAGAACACTGAAATTTAAATATTACAGGTTTGAAATACTAGAATAAGCTTAGACTTCTTTGGCAATTGTTGCTGTATCACTCCAGGCAGGCAGCTTCGTAAAAATAGCCTTTGTTCTTTATTAAAGCTAAATGGATCTTCTACAGATGTCATTACCACCTGGCTGGGAGGTGTTGACAGCAGTGGGCCGTAATCCCTGCTAGCAACCTGTCAGCATGATGCAGTGGGGACCCAAGTCAGAGCAGGAACCACAGGAACCACAGGAGCTGCTGGAGGAGTATGTGGCTGTCTGTGGTGTCCTCTTCTGTCTGTGCAGAGGTGCTCCCTTTCACGGTAGCCAAAACACCTTTTCTCCTCAGCTTCAAACTACATCATTTCCTCACATAGCAGGAAAAGCAGGGAAAGGAAAAATTGTATTGAGAAATGACAGTGCAGAAGAGGTTACAAAAGAGAATAATTACATTCTGCAGGGCACTCCGAGGGTTGCAGCCAGGAAAAAGTGATCAAAAGGCACTTGGTGCGCTTTCTGAAACCAGTTTTGAGAAAGCCTGGATTCTGCATGGTGGAGCCAAACTTTACTTCACTGTCACCTCCTGACTCTAGGTTTGAGGACTCACAGCTAGTTTTAAAGAATTCTTTTAATTCAGGCTTTCTTAAATTAATTTAGGTCAGATTGATTTTCAGCTTAGTTCATACACTGCATGTAGGACAGCAGTACTGACACTAGTCTGCCTCCCTTCCCTCCCAGAGCTTTGATACCATTTTTATTCTGGGAAACTGCTCTTCAGCTGAGATTCTGGCAACAATTTTGTGTGAAAGTATTTCACTACCTCTGGATCTAGTGGGGCCCAGCTGCTCAGAAGGAGCAGAGAAAGCTGAAGTAAACTTTTACTCTTAAGCTCCCCGGCATGAGGGAACTCCCCAACAGCTCCTGCCATGATTACCATGACTGAGTGCTGTGAGTTGGTTTGGGGCTCAGCTATATAAAAATGTCTGGGTTTTTGACTCAGAAGGGGTTTAGAAATGGAGTACAGGTGAAGAGCAAAATAAATTACGTAAAAGACAGGGCAGTAGGTGGCTCTTCAATGAGTGGACATTATGGCAGATTTCCTGTAACATGGAAACAGGGTAATCCGTGCCAGTAATTCCATGAGAGAAAACACATACTTTAATTTTCCAAGCAGATGTTTCAAGGTGAGTGAGGACCTATTTAGATGAAATTTGTGTGGGAAAGAGGCTGTGGAGAATGAAGTGGAAGTACGGTGAGTTATAGCAAAGGTCGGAAGCTGGCTTTTAAGTGCAGAATCACTTTGGAGACCAGGGGGTATATTTTCACCATATACTGCAGACTTAGTTTAAGATCTCATGCTGCTGACTCGATTTCCCTAAACTTTACCTCTACAGGTGTATTGCAAAGCACTTCTAATCTGTCCATATGGAGTACACTGAAACTTAATGTCTGTAAAGCAAATTTGCATCTTTAAAAAGGAAATACATGAAGTTAGAGGTGAAGCTGCTACAAGTGGTGCTTTATGACTCCAAATGTGTTTGGGCATTAGCACAAGTATTCACACATTTACAAGAAGTCTCTTCTGTGTTACAGTGAGTCAAGGGTACATTTCAACAAAAAGAATAGCTTTACCTTTTAGTTGAATCTTCCCATACAAACCAAATTCAGATTTTTGGGCAGGTGGTATTTTCTTACAGTCCCCACCTATCTGGAGACATGCTTTGTGAAAGAAATTAACTTAAAATCAGCAGTTAGAGAAATCTTTAGCCTGTGAGCACTCCTGTTCTCTTGGGATGTGTCAGATATTTATCGCTTGTCTGGAAGCAGCAACTGTACTAATGGAATCACTACAAAGGAGGTTATATAAAGGTGGATTGAGTAGTATGTATCTCCTTAGAGGACCGGTGAGTTGTGGAGTAAGAGGGAATTCCAGTGCTGGATGACTGCCCAGGGGTATAAGAAATGGTCCAAAGTTACAAGTGATGCCAGAGAGAATAATTAAATTAGAAGATTCAGCGTCATGTGCGCATCTCTCTTCTTTGTATTGCACAGACACAGCCCAAAGTTTTGCAAACTTGAAGGTGATCTGGGCCTGATTCCCATTTAAACTAAAACCCTTTTTATACCACAGAGAGGGTGCAAATATATGTACTGTGGCTATCACCTCAAAGATTGATGGTGGCCTTTGTAATAAGTAGAAATCACTCCGTAAAAAGACTTTTACTTTTGAGGAAGAAGAAGAAGGCAGGTTTGGTTTTTTTCCAAGCATAATGTTTTAAGAAAGTCATATCTGCAGTGCTTGGCACAGGAATATAAGATAAGGTTTCTGCAAGTCACAGTTTTCCTAATTTTGCAGCTAGGGAGGATCTGCAGTCGATGATGACCTATATACACAAGGCCCAGTTTTCTTTTCTGCCACAGGGCATGCCCAGTTTATACCCAGACTGATGGGTGATTATTCTGATTGATTTGGAAAGGCTGATCATTTCTCTGACCCATGTAAATGGTGAGACAGCAAAGTGCAAAATTTACTCACAATCTGCTGATAAAGTGTCCCTGTGGTTTGCAGTCTCTGCAGATCTACTGGAAAGACTAATGTATGCATTTATAGCCCAGCTCCAGGGAATTTCTTTCTTACAGAGGTCTTTGATTTTGTAACTGAAGTGACTGTCCTGCTATCTTGCAAGAAGACATTGAAGAAAATATAATTTGCTTTGTCTTTTTGGTATTACATAGAGAATAAGAAGCAGTTTTTCATTCCTTTGGAAACTTCTTAAGATTTCAGAAATGCTCTTGCTCTCATGCTGGCTCATCTAAGCAGTGGAAAAAAAAAATGGAAACAGATTTCTGAGAATAGCCTGCACCTGTGATAGTGTAGATCCTGATATGGCTCTCCTGCCAAACTGAAGAGAAAGTAGAGGTGTGAACCAGTTTGCTCGTTCTTGAGGCAGTGCACAGATTATCAAGATACGCAAGGCTTTTTCCTCTGTCTCAGTGTTTCCCCTTAATAAATTCTATCCTGGGGCAAAAAAATCTTGTCAAAGAGGGCATGATCCCATGCAAATTTCTGTTTTACCAAATTGGCATTTTCCAGTGTAGACAATCCACACTCAGCATTGATTTTACATTGCAGCCTGACCAGCTCACTTGCATTTCAAAGTAGAAGCTAGAGGAGCTATTGATTGCTTAGCTGAGCAGGTTGAATATGATCTGCAATCTCCTCTTACACATTGATTCCTTGTCTCTTTACTCTCTGCTTCCTGATTGTCGCTGAGCTGTGAGAGGCCTGCTAAATGGACAAAAATATTGATTTCCTTTCCCCTTCTTCTATTTTCGAAAGCACCTTACTTACCAAGAATTGAACTAATATCAGGAAAACAAAAGGTCACAAAAAAAAGGCAGAAGGATGGTAGTTTTTGTCTATTTTTTTTTAATACATTAACTTGGTTGAAACTGAAGTCCTTTAAATTGTGTTTCCATCAAGAAAGGTTATTTGCCCATGTGAAACCTTTGAACTCAGGCTTTTCAGCTTCATACTTTACTATTGTCTGATTGATGATGAACTGGGGTGGTTTCCTAAATGGCTGTACCTCTGGTGTTATGATTTTCTGTGATTTTTGCAGAGAAGTTAAGGAGCAGTCCCAGCTATGCCAGATTTTCATGTGGAATGCAATCAGTAAGTCTTTTGTAAGAGTTTATTGTACAGTGTTTTGTCCCTGTTTTGTTCACCCACAAGTGTGACACTGCAATACCAAGTTCAGAGGAACAGAGCAAAAGTTCAAGGAACACAAGCTGGAGTCAAGTAAAAATAAAAAGACGTGCCAAGAGGGGTCACTGGGGACAGCATGAGCGTCCAGAGACTTTAGTATCTGCTGATGATCTGTGTAAGCTTAAAAGTGTTTGGGCAGGCAAATGGGGCTGGTTTGCCCCAAAACTAGAACTGATCCAGAACATTGAAGTGTAATAATAAAAAAACCCAGCAGGTCCTTGATATCCAGTGACATTGTTTCAACTAGTAACAAAACAAAAAAGTAAAAGCAAGGTAGAGGGATGGCTAAAAATAATGAAAAAGAGATCTATTTTACAGGGAACAGTACTTTTCCTAGAAATCAAAGCAATTCTCATGCTGTCTGTGCTTGTCATTATGAAAATAGCCATTTAAAAATACATAAACCAAGAGTGATACAAGTATTTTATGGAAAGAGCTGCATTTTTCCTTTAATGAAATCTTTGAAATTGAAAAAAAAATTGAATTCTTCATCTGTCCTTTGCTTAGAAGTGGTGGGGAAAGTTGTGTTGATAAACTTCCAAGTTTCCAAGGTTTTGTGCTCTAACAGCTGCTACGTCTTTGCTATAGGGCAAGTCCCTGTACAAAACACTCCACAGGGATTAATGGATACAGCTAGAAGAGATACTTGGAGAAGTTGTTATGAATAATCCTCCAGAAACACCTATCTTTAGCAACAGGGGCTTGTTGCTAGGTATGGAGAGATCCATGAGAGCCTTTGAAAGTCATTAGTTTGCTTGAGAGCACCAGTTCTCGTTTTATTAGTAAGTATTGGATGTCAGTGACACTCACAAGCCCCCTGATATCCCTGCTTGTGCTCTCTGGGCCACATAACAGGCTCAGAAAGTCTGAAATTGAGCAGATGGACCCAACTCTGTCACAACAAAAGGCATCAGTTTTCTGCGTTGCTCTATGTAATGGGTTGACCCTGGCCAGTTGCCAGGCACCCACCAAATCCACTCTCTCACTCCCCAGCGGGACAGGGGAGAGAAAATATAATGAAGGGTTGGTGGGTTGAGGTAAGTGCAGAGGCTGAAATAACGGGACATCA
>VZRS01012163.1:0-42213 GCA_013398055.1 Ifrita kowaldi
CACCCCGGCCCTCGGCCCCTCTCGCAGCGGCGGCGAGCGGCGCAGGAACACCCCGGACGCCGCTCAGGGGAGCTCTCCCGCGGGCAGGGGCACCGCCAGCGTTGCTGCTGTCCCGGAACCCCTGCCCTGCCCTGGCCTGGCGGCTTCCTCGGACTGAGAACAAGCCCCGCTTTGTGCCCCGCACACAACCTGGATTTACCCGTCCCTGGGTATATTCATATTGGTTTAACGCGGCTGTTTCACATTTTAAGCACCTTAAAAGCAAAATCTCAAAATTTAAAAAAAAAAACCGAAAAAAAGTTAAAAGCGTTGCTTTTTCAGGATACACAGTTGAGATCAGTGGATCTGGATCACGTCATCAAACTCCTCAAAGGTTCGGGCTCAGTAAGTAACCCTGATAACTCAGTAAGTAACCCTGGTACCTCGCTATCTCAGTTACATACGCAGTCATGGGGCTTAGACAAATGTTTCATACAGTTACTTTAGGGCACCCGCCCTGAATAAACTCCAGCACAGGTGGACACAGGAGTTTACAAAGCACAAAGCCAAGTATTTCTTCTGGTATTTAAATGCTTCTGGAGATGATAATTGTTATTAAAAAATTGTGCCAATTCTAAGTTTATGTTAAAAATGTATAGAGAAAGAGATCACACAGGCGCTTAAAAAAAGACAAAAGCATGTGCATTCGATGACTAGACATGAAGAATTCTAGCTTGTTTGAGAATTTTAGGGTACTGAAACCTACAGTGGGAAACAGATATACATGCAACCTTGTTGAAAGTATGTCATGAATTTATGTAATTGTCCAAGTTAACTGCTAACAGTTCTCCAGGGAGGTGATTTTAAATGAAGGAGAAATACACGAAGGTCAATGTTGAACAATAAATACAACTACCTAGGCACACAGGAGAAGCAGCATCTCATGGGCTTTTTCCAGACGATTTTTAGTCTCCACAAGATGATTTGGCAGATTCAATTCACTAAGCCATCAAATAATTTTGATCCAAAGTATGGATAATTTATACTCTTAAGCAAAAACTTGATTAAACCTAGCACATTTAAAATTAATGCCCCACAGAGAAGTATTTCTATCTTTCCCCTCTCCCCCTTTTTTAATACAGAGCTGATAGAATAAACTTGCTGCCTGAAGAAAAAAGTGCCAGATGAGATTGTTTACTGCTTCTGTATAGGGCATAAGATATATGATAAAATGCCCAGAGGATTCTGGGCTTGCAGATTCCTGAAATGGCTTCCCGGCCTGCCTCAAGTTGCAGGTGCTCAGGAGAGCTGAAATGAACGCTGCACATCTCTGACACATCCTGACATATCCTCACTTCAGTCATTTTCCGCTTTGAATTTGAAGGCTGTTTCCTAGTGGTGCAGAGCACTCTAAGCCACTTAGGTCTACGTGCTTACACGTTTATGTTATGGGTGACATAGGTTTGGTTTTCTTAGTTGCATTGCAAAGAATCCCAAAGAATTTAGAGTCCACACGTTTGAGCAGGAATTTTTTAAAGCCTCTTGAGTTACAAGAGAACAGACTTCATACTTAGAAATGAGGCTTCATCATGGAGTTAATCCTGCTGCAAAGCACTTTCAGAATTTCATTGTGTCTTGTAAACTTTTTAATCTGGTTTCCACTTTCATTTGAACTTGAAAGGGGATAAACATAATCGTTTAATGTTCTAGGGCAAACTGCAATTAAAACCTGCTTTTCATTCTTTTACTTAAGAAAGATTTGGAAAAAGAGCAGCTGAAAACTCTCAAGAAGGTAGTCAAGCATTTTGAAAATGGACTTGTATCCTTTTTGCCACTGTAGAAGTCATGGTGTTTTGTGTATGGTAATACTCTGACTTTTCAGCCAAGTATTTGATGCTGTACTATGCTTCCACATGAAGAATAGGGATTATCCACATACATTCTCATCACTGGCCTTCTTGTGTGCACACAGCCAAGGCTGGTAGGTTGGCAAGATTCTTGGATATTACATTCATTTGTCACAAAATTCAGAAGAGGGTTCTCACCTGTACAGTGGCCGAAGGTGTCCAAAATGTAACTGGTGTACTTTCAATTCAGAATAGAAAAGCATAGTAATTGCCACTGCTTAAGAAACAGCAGATAAAAAAGCAATGACTTCCAGTAAGGAGACATTTTAAGGAAAAATGAAGTCAGACTAAATTTTTTTTCATATTTACAGTACAAACTGAAAGGTTCCAGTAATGAGAAGTACTAGGAAGGGCGTCAGCATATGGAAAAATGTGATTGATTTCATACAGTTGAGATAATTGTACAGTGATTTAAGGCATCGCACTACAACTGAGTTGTGTACTTTAAAGGCAGTTTCTATGAGTCAGTGGATTGGTAGTAACTTCTCAGTCTCAGTTATCTGTTCAGTTCTGATTTTGTGCCTCTACCCTAAATTAAATAATCCTAATATGTATTTGGGTCCAGATTTTCAAACTTCAGATAGTCACTTGGGAATAGAGGAGAAAATGATTCAAGTATCACAAGGCTGTCTCAGAATTTAGATAGCTAAATCTGACACTGTGATGTAAAAACTTTTCATCCTTCATTTTTAGAAATTTAGTGCTGAACTTCAGTGAGTTCAGCTAAGAAGACACCTAAATCAGATTTGTAAAAGCAAGGCTGCTTCAAAAAGCCTAAGTTTTGACTCTTAAACACCTAACTTTGGAAGCATTGGTCTTATTTTTTCTTGTTTGTGTCTTTGAAGTGTGATGAGCACAGTTTTCAGCTTTTTCTTCTGATTCATAGTGGTACAGACTATCTGATTTCCTTAATTTTACATTAAAAGCCCCTTAAGAATGTAGCACAAATTACCAAAATTCTTAACCTGTGTGCAGAAAAAATGGATGAACAAGAAGCCTTCACTGAGCCTTTATGTGAACTTATTAAATTATTTGGGTAAGTACCTCAGCCCCTCTTTTAGGGACTTAAACTCTGCTTATTAACAGGTTTATACATTTTCTAAGGCAACTGACATATCCATACAGCATTTATCTACCTGTAATAGATCTGCTTGTATCTGCAAGGTATCCATTGTATCATTCTTCCTTTTCATCAACTGTCTTGTGTCCAATTTCTGTTGACATGAAGGAGGGACCCATTTTAGTAGTTCAGTATCTATGCAGCTACATGCTACGTAATTCAAAACTGTGTTGTACTTGGCCCCAGTTGCATGGAAGCAAGGTTCCCCAAGGTGTCTTATTGCCTAAGTCATTCAGGCCTCAAAAGATTCAGCAGCTAAGTAGTACTGAGGTGTGTTTTGCTGTTTCAGACAAGCTCTTAAGTGAGTTTAAAAACTTAGGGAGAATAAGGAAGAAAAAAAACCCAAACTGCCAGATAGAAAATTAGTGGCATAGTAAAACAGATATTCAAATACAGTTTTACATAGCTTCTTCTCAGCTGTTAGGCTTAATAAACAGAGAATTTCTCCGCTGAATCTTTTATCTCCCTCATCACCCTCAGTTGTACTGCTTTTCTTTGCTGCCACACAGTGGGGAATGAGGAGTACATCACAGAGTTTAATTTTCTTTGGTGTTTGGTAGAAGCATGACAAAACTGAGAATGAGTGCATAAAGTCAATAAAATGCAGCTGTGAGACTTTTCATCTCTCGGAGCAGTTCAGCACTAATTGTGGTTTCTGCAATGAATATATTTTGGAAAATTGCACCCTTGGGTTTTGCTTTAATTTCTGTACTATGGAAATTCCACCACAATTCACTACTACTTCATATGACAGAGAATCCTTTAACCAGAGGCAGGGGCTGGTTTTTTTTTTTTTTTAATTTCATTTTCAGATACATGAATTTCTCCAGTAAAATATCCCAGTGTTTCATAACTGCTCCTATTTACTTGTCTTCTTCCCACTTTTTTTTTTGTTGTTAATGTCTTGTTTCTCCCTCCCCTGCCTCCCCCAACACTTCTTCCATTATTTGCTCTCTCCTTTTTTTATTCTCTGGCAGTGTTTACAGAGGTAAACCAACCAGAAAGCTGCTTTTACAGTATGTGCTGCAGAGACCTTAGCATAATATTGTAATGTTTACCGTCAGACAGTTTGTAGCACTTACATGTTTATGTCATATCTGAGTATTTTGAATATGTTATTGAGGATTTATTAATATTCCGTTTTTAAAAACAAATTTGTTGTTGGGCTATTTGGAGTCAGTTTATTGGCTTTACTTTTAGCCATTTCAAGAGATCTTGCCCAGAGATATGATCCTTTTTTTTTTCACCTCTGCACATGTCTGTACATAGCCTAGCTCTGCAGTAGCCTGGCAGTGTCTAGGTTGTAGGATTTAGTCTTCCATGTTTCAATTACATTTGTTTCTTCAGGACGTCTTGTTGCATCATATTTGAATTATGAAAATATTATCTATGAACATGTACCACTAATTGCCAACATGTATTTGCAGATTGTGAAGCTCTCAGTGTAGAATCAGCATTGCAAAGAATGCATTCATCCTGGAAAAAGTGTCCTTATCTGCAAAAATTATCAAGGAAGAAGAGAAGAGCTGCTGAACTTCTCTGGTGACTTGATTAAAGCATAGTTGTAATATTTTTAAATTTCATTTTGCAGGTTACCATTTCAGAAAAAGAAATTATCTGATGAAGTAAACCATTCCGTTGAAGTTTCACAATCCATTGCACACCTGGGTGAGTGTAATCTGATATGCCACAATAAAATTATTATTATGCCACAATAAAATCAACTGTATTATTAGCAGGATTTTAATTTATTGTTACTCCTTAGTAAATGTAGGTAATTTCTCTAAATTATTCATTCAATCCTCTGTGCTTTTTAGTATTAGAAACAATTTTTACTTTGCTCTACAGCTAACCTGCTGATTGGCTAGCAGAATTATCTATTTGCAAGTGTCAAAAGCTACATGAGAAGACTTTATCAGTACAGATGAAGAATTAAACCTGTATATAGCCTGTTTCATTTCATTTTGATCTGAGAAATGGGGGTATTACTGTAAGCACTGAAACCTGGCATGTGAGGGACATATATCCTTCCTGCTTCTTTGAAACCAAATGGAAGACACAAGTGATGAACAGTAATTCCTGACTTCCAGCTCAAACCTTCAAAACCCAAAAGCCTGAGAATTATCACCTACAAAGGCAATGTACAAGACAGTTTAATGCCATGCCTTACTAAGAGCAATAGTTTCTGGCTTCAGCTTCCCGATGCATCTGAGCCATGAGCTTCTGTCTTTCAGAAATCTCTTTGAGAGTGCTGTTGAGGAAAAGGTGTCAAAGTCATGTCTTAATGTCACTGGACCTCTTAATACCAAAATATCTTTTTATGATACTTTTACATCTTCTTTCATGTCACGTTTGTGATTTTCAAAGAAAATACTCTAAGCACTGTAGGTTAAAAGGATTCAGAATAGAACAATAGTGACAATACAGCTCAGTAATAGTAAGACATAAATGGTAGAAAAGTAGCACAATCAGCCTGTCACACAGGAAAGAAATATCCTTGAAATGGGTAAAAAAAGACTTTTAGAAGTCTTTGTTTTCACAACTCCAAGTCTAAAAAAGACTTTTAGAAGTCTATTTTCACAAATTCCAAGCAGAATGACCACCTGGATGCTGACGGTTCCAGGTTCTCTTAAGAGTTACGTGTCCAAAAGGACATTAAAATGTGAAAGATCGTGTATGTTATTAATATTACACAATGGTAGCTGTAGATGAAATTCTCCCTGACTTGTGAAAAAGATCTCTTTCTATGCTCCCTTTATTTCACATCATACCTGCTTAGAAGAAGAGTTTCTAATGACATGGTAGCAATTGACAACAGTGTAGTGTAGTAGCTTTCCTCAGAATTCCACAATTCAGGAATAACATCCAATGTCTTATAAGTGGCTGTAGCCATAAAACAGAGAAGATAACTTTTTGATTAAACTGATGCTACTCCTCTAATACCCCTTTGTCCTCTTCAGTGTGGGAGTCTCGGTCTCTTGAATGTTTTATAAAATTCGCATTAAAGTACACATTTGTAGGGGATGTGACCAAAGGTAATACTAAGTGCTGTAAAAAGAAGAATACTGTGTTAAGAATACTTTCTAAAAAAATTGAGAAGTCTGTAAATTACATTTCTTTCTCTTTCTGACAGGTTACTTGATGAGAGTGCCAAGCTCTCAAGTTAAAATACAAATCTGTAAGTGTATTGTTAGCTTTTATAATATGGAGCTACCAGGAAAACTACTTTCAGGTAAAGCACACTATTTTTACTTTTTAGTGATCCCAGCTGCTTTGAAGTGCCTCTTTTAATTAGCTATCGATTAATTTTTCTTCATAGCTATGGTTGCTGTATCTCATGTATTAAATATATAGCATATATATAATTGGAAAATGTGCAATTAACATGTTTTTATAGAGGTGCATACTCTAAATCTGAAATAAGTTCATCATTGTACAAGGAATTAATTTTCACACTTATGGAATTAGCATTAAATAGCATCCAGAAAATGTGAAGCGATATGAGATCTCTGCAATGTGGGTAGTGGAGGGGGAAAAAAAGTAGTTAGGATCAGAATTATAAGAAGGGAAATGTAGTTTTCAGCTTTTTATATGTAGCCTGGAGAGAAGCAGCTCTGGTTTCACTTGTGTTGTGAGGGATAGATCTGAACCCCTCTAAATTTGATTGAGTTCATATCATATGGACACATTTGAGTATAGGTTTGACTAAATCGTGGCTTGTCTCTGCAGAAAGAGGCTATGCATGAACTCAGGCATGGTCAGAATCAATCCACTGTTATATAATTCCTTTGACTCTTACAATGGTGCCAGAGACTGTTGTCAGGTGAAGTCAGTCATGGAGCCCCTCCCACAGGGGCACAGCATCACTGTGCTCTGAGACAGCACTGGATTTATAGGCAGCCAAACATAAAAATGTCAGGTGAACATTGCCACAGTCTGGCTTACGGGTGCAGGTCAAGGAGCATGCTTGATGTCAGTGTGCTCCCCTGCTGTGTTCCTGCAGTGTGACACTAGCCCTGTGCCCTCTTACAAGTTTTCATTTATTTTAGGAGGCCTAAAGAAGCTGCAGCTACTACAGGCCTTTCAAAATTTTAGAAATATGAAAGTATTCAAATCTGTTTTTACCTTACAAACAAGACTCAAATCCTGCAAGTAGCTCTGTGTACATTTAGTTCTGTATCTGTAAATAATTCCATCAGGATAAGTGATTGTAATTGAGCAATTTTATTCTTCTTCTTCCAATTTAGAAAATAAGATACGTTATCTTGAAATGAAGAATGTGTTTCAGTCTGATTTTTTTAAAGTCAAATATTTCTTCTCTAAGAATGTATGTAAATATTGCCAGAGTTTGACCCTGCAGAGTTCTCTTATCTATAAAGTAATACCAACTGGGAGCCTATCAGTTTAAGCTTAGTTAAATCTCATTTCACTATGTGCATTATCTGTATTTATCAAGCTTGTACTTCATGACATTTGACATATATCTATTTTTATATATACACACATGCATATATATTTAAGCTGCTTAAGATAAAATTTACTTTCATGAGTTTTCATATATAAATATAAATTTATTTTCTCAGTGCTTCACCTTCCCCATAATTCAGTAATGAAATACAGATTTGCATATGCCTGGACAAAAGTAAAAACAGACACATTAGAAAGTCAACCTTGTAAATCAATGTTTGGATTCACCTATTTTAAGTAATATGATGATAGAATGCAATAATTCTCTAGTGAACAGGCTACCAAAGAGAACTAGGTTGTGCACCAACAACTTCCTGCATGACTGAAGAAAGTTTTTCACCTCTATAACCTTGCTTTTGCTTTCATTGTCTAAATTCTAAGAAACAATTAATTTGTTTGTGTAGCATTTAAGTCTCCTTGAGAGTGAGTCTGTTGGATATGTTTTAGGCACTATTCAGATATAAGAAAGGCAGGTCTTGTGTATTGGATTGTTTTTCTTAACTGCTTGAAATATGATACTTGATTCTCAATCCTTTCTTGAGAAAGGATGAACATTTTATGAAATAACCAAAATTCTGAGTATTTATTGCATTGTAACTAAAGCTGTTGTATGTGCAGGTTACCAGCCAACAAGTGCAAGCTATAAAATCCAGATGGCTGAAGTAGGAGGATTAGCAGAAACTCTTGTGTTGTCACTAGCATTAGTGGAAAACCAACTTACTGAGAAATTGTGGGTACTCAAAGCTCTCCAGCATCTTTCCATCTCTGGTTAGTACAAACTGTTCTTTCAGTAATCTCATTACCACTGATCTTAGATAATTTGTTCTGTGAACGCGCCTGAAACAATTACTGACCTACAGAGAATTAATTACTCAGCTGTTCCTAATTTCAGGAAGAAGTTGTGAACTAATGGTGAAGGCCCAAGCAGCCAGCAGGCTCTGTTTGTATCTAAATGGTGCTGATCCCTCAGGACAGCTGCTGTTCCGTTCCTCAGATATCCTATGGAACCTGCTAGAAAACACCACAAAAGAAGAAGCTGTTAATCAGCTCAGTAGCTTGGAATGTGTACAGTAAGTACCTGGAGCATTTTATGAATTAATATTGTAATTTTGGTGACAGTATTCTATTGTGCAGCATTTTGTTTGAAATTGACTGAGAGAAATGCAAATGGGTCTCTTACTACGTCCTCATTAAGTTTTCAGTATTAACACAGTTATTGCTGTTATAGGGCAAGAACAAGGTATTCCGCTGCATAGTGCAGGAGAAATAGCCCTATCTATTGCTTTGTACCATGAAAAAGTTAATTGCAGCATTTTCAAGCTCCAGGTTAGGCTCAACAGGCTAGTATTCCTTCACTCTTGAAATGCTTATGTTATAAAATTAGAAGGAATTTCTGTGCCATGAAACAAACAAGGTTTGTTTCTAGATCCTCTGCTGGAGTAAATAACAGGTTCTTCCTTAGTGAGTTAGACTGTTTTAAGTATTTAAGATTAGACTATTTCTTCTCAATAATAATTCAGCAATGTCCAGTTCCACAGTTGAGTAAATACTGTGTCTTTGTAATAATTAATTATAACACAAACAGGAAGGTGCAATTTTTAATACATGCTTCTTACATATATAAATAAATTGGATGTCAAGTGGTACCCAAAAGAAGCCTTTTCATAATAAAGTTTTAAGTAATTTCTCTTGCAGTTAAACCCTAAGGCTTTGAAAAGTATGATGCTGAATGAGGATTCATATACGTAGAGCTGTCTAACATTAGAATATCAAAGGAAAAGGTAAAATGCATTTCATTTTCTTTTAAGTGCTTTGAAAGAAGTATTTGTAGACCTTATCACGCATGGCTTCCGGCACTGCGATTATCAGCTACGGAATGACCTCTTGGTGATTGCCACATTAGTAGCTGAAAACCCTGCAGCACCCATGGTTGTAAGTATTTAGTGTTGTATTCCAGAGACTAATCACTTATCCTATGCTATCATAGGCTCAGTATTCTTCCCCATTAGGGTTCTAATGTTTTTTTCTACTGTGTCTCCAGAGCTTTTTTCTTTCTTGGATTTGCTGAGCAAGAAAGCATTTTTTCTTTCTGCAATTGTCTTTACCTCAAAGAGACTTAAAATCTGTAGGTCATTAGCCCAGAATACGAGCATCAACCTTATTTAATACTTAGAAAATCGCATTAATGTGATTTATGTGCAAAAGTTAATGTTAACTCTTGTATTCTTGTATGGATTCTTGAACGTGCCATTCTCCTATAATGAGTTTTGCCCTAAATCTCATTTGTTGTTTGAAGATATAGGCTATATTCATATGACCCAAATTCAATGTGTGCCTCTTAACTGGGAACAAGAAGGGTTGTCCAAAAATCAGCTCAGGAGCTCTAAGTAAGGTTCTGAGAAAATAATTGCTTTGATCCAGTTAATAAGAGGCACATAAATTCTTCTAAAGACTACATCACATAATGCACTACCATGACTTGCCTGAAATGTAGATGACTCATTCTTTTGTAATATTCCAGAATTTTTATGAGAAACCTGCAAAGAAATTAACTTTTTATAGATGTTCAAATTCCTTTAGTCTCTTGTTTTACAGTTAAGATTTAGAACTTCAAATGAATTTGTGACATACATATTGAATAATTAAGCAGTCAAATCCCTGTGGATCTATTGGCTGTTCAGGACTGTATTACTTTCTTCTCAAATAGAAGTTTTCCAGTTGGCTGTATTGCTAAACAGATGTTGTAGTCTGTAATGAATCTTACAGACTTTTCATTCAAGCTTTTAATTTAGCACTAACTAGTATGAAATGTCTGTTATACTATTGCGGTAACATATTTGATGTCTAAAACATTCAAGTTGTTTATCTGGCTGTAGAAACAGGGCATTTTTTTCCTACAAGATAAGTAAACAGGATATTTATTTTTAATTCCTTGTACTAAAAGGAATAAAAATTGTTTCTGTGCAAAGAAAATACTAAAACAATTTAATTTAGGTTCTTTACTCTCAGCCTGCCTAGAGATTTTACAAGGTATAAATATCAGGTAGAAAAAATATTAATATTACCATTAAATCCTGCCTTAGAGATAATACTACGGAAATTTGCTTCAGAATGTTCCTTTTTTTTCTTAATACACTATCCAAGCAACTTCAGAAAAGTCAGTCTTGTATTTTACATAGTTCAGAAACCAGCATAAGAATCTGAGCCTTTGAGAAGGAAAACAGTTTTCTCATCACAAGCAAACTGTAAAATACATGTAAAGTAAAATTCATAATGATATTAATTATTTCTCTGTGTTAGGTAAAACTGTGTTTTTGCTAATTGCTTACCTCAGAAACAAAACTCTTTTGCCTCTAATGTGCTGCATAGACACCTTCTGGCTTTGGTCTTATCCATAGTTATATTAGACATTATTGTCCTTCTCTTAGCTCTCTAGGAGCTATGATTTACAAGATTTTATTTTCTGAGCTTTTCATGTGTGATATTGGTAAGTTCTTCTCATCCATATATGCAGTTTTCATATGTTTACTTGTAAATGCACTGAACTTGAAGTGTATTGGTCTGCATAACTGAAACCACAAAATTGTATGTACTGATGACCCTGATGTAAAACATGAACAAATGCATTTTAAAAAACACAGCTCTAAGAGCACTGAGAATATGGTTTTCTTGTGTCAGATTCTAGTAGTGAATACATGTGTTTGGGACTTTCCCATAGAAGTTCAGACTTGTACTGAATGAAACATGGGTTTAACTAATTGTACCCTTAGGACTGTAGTTAGTTATTATTGTATATTGTCCAAATGGTTGATCTTTTCTTTGATAAACTACTGTTTATCCTGCCATAGGATACATTAAACTATGTGTTCTGAAGAAAAATGCTAAACCAAAATTAAATCATAAGTCTTAATGTCACGGCAATTTAGTTTAATTAATGTTTGTTTTTTGAATGCCTATTAGGAAAGTGGATTTGCAGAGCTCTTAATAGTACTTGGGACATTTACTGAAGGTAAGAGATTCCATACTGCATAATTACACAATTTCTGCTTTTAATTATGATTTTTTTATAACTTATCTACAATTTCCTTCATAGTTAAACTTCCCAATAGCTTGGTAAAAGGTTTTAAATTTACCTACTCTGATGAGGACTTTGAGATGAAGAAGTTACTGTTTAATGTAATAGGAATCTTATCTAAAGACCCATCTGCTGCACAGGTAAGTTGTAATAGAACAGAAATCATAAGTAAAAGAAAAAAAAGACAAAGGAATCACAAAAATATTACTTATCTGTCCATCTAGCATAGCCCAGCATACTGAAATTATCTGTTCTCCAAATCAAGAATTCATACAAAGCTTCAGACCAAGTCCTGCTGTTGGAAAGCAGCATACAATTTCTATTTTAGAAAGTTACAAATGTAGACCATGCTAGGAAAATTGCTGACACATGACTGCAGAGCATTTTTGAAATGTACCTGAAGAGCATAATAAAATTTAACAAACCACAATCTGTGGGAAAGCTACAGAATGTAAAGAGAATTTGCCTGTACTTGTAGTGTTCATGACATAGTTTCTCAATTAAAAAAAATTTTGCTAGTGTAGGACAGATAAAGTTGACTCATGCTTTAGATTTTTCTTATTTGCATGTGAAACTTGTAAGCTGTCTCTCTTTTTCTTTTGTCTGGACTCTGCAGCTCCTCAGTGAAAATCATGTGATACCAGCTTTACTTCATTATGTAAAACCAAATCAAAAGCCTGGATTTCATGACTGGTCTGCTGCCCAGTATGAAGAATTACAGCTTCATGCAATTGCTGTTTTAGCTTCAGTGGCTGGTGTGTTAGTAGATAAATATTTGTCCTGCCAAGTGAATACTCGTCTCCTTGTGTTCCTAGAATGGTGTATAGGCCAAGGTCAGTGGGTGCTCATGGCTTTCACACACAGGTAACCTCAAAACAGCTCAGCTGAACCTACTTTCTTTGACAGGAAAGGAAAATGTAAAACTCATGATGTCAGAATGATTCTTTTTCAATAAGTCACTTAGGAATCAAATGTTTCCAAAAAACAAACAGCCATCCTTTTTTTTTTTTTCTGCTCATGGATAAGCTGGTGCCCCTTTCCCTGTGTACCACTATATTGATATTCTTTCATCTGTGTGGGCAGCCAAACACCTCTGCTGTCTGTGTTCTGTGTGAGCCACGCACTTCCCTTGTGGCCAGAAGTCCAACCAGTAATTCCTGTCATGAGATAGGACGTGTTAATTCAGAGTGGTACACAGTGAGACAGGTTCCAGACTAAAACTGGCTCCTGGGCGTCAGATAAGAGTGTGGGCTAAGCAAAAAGATAACTAAGTGAACTCAGTTTTGTTGACCAGATTTCTAAGGATAGATATTTTTCATCATAAAATTGGTATGTCTTCCTGGGAAGAAATTTTTATTTGGGTTGAATGGAGATTAAAATGTTGATATTAAATGTCATGCTAAAGAACATATTTAGAGTTTTGAAAACTGCTCATGAACCTAGTAAAGTTAAAAAATGTATAATAATTTTAAATGTTCACCAAAATCTTACCTTTCTTATGCATGTAAAAAGTATAGTCCTACACAGACAGGCATATTACTAGGTGGTTTTAAACAAGAATAATTTCTGACTTCAGGGGGATTTGGGGGTTGTTGTTGTGTTTGGGGGCTTTTTGGTTTTTATTTTTCCTGAGCACATTATTATTCTGAACATACACTGTCTGCTAAAACCACTATTCCTTGTGATTGCTCCACAGATCCTTTCTTTGGTCAAGGTAACAGTTTCCATGGAACAGGTGGTCGTGGCAAAAAACTTGCACAAATGCGCTATGGCCTCCAAGTGCTGAGATCTGTTGTATCCCTTAATGATGATGCAGTGAACATTGATTTGTGTGACCAGGGAGCAATTAGCCAGCTACTGGGTAAAGCACAATTTGTATTGCTGTTGTTTAATTAGTAACATTTCTGTTGACACTAAGAATGTTCATGCATTTTTGTATGCTGTGCTTTTAGTGTGTTATTCCTTCAACTGCTGTAAAACTAAAAAACCTCTACCAATTAATCTGAAATGTAACTGATTTTATTTTAAATTTCTTTACATTTCAACACCCATTGAATGAATTAAGCAAAACAGACAGTTTTAAAAATCTAGGTGTTTAATTTCAGAGCAAAAGCTGTCCCTTCTTGCTTTATGTTTTGCTGCATTTGGTACATCTTGTTTTCATTGTGGTAGTCCCCAGAAACTCCAGCCCACAAGTATTTTTCCACCTAAGTCTATTAGGGTGTTGCTTTCCACAACTCCTCTTTAGGGCAGAATAAAACTAATAACAAGGTACCTTTGTATGAGGAACATGAAGAAAAAAAAGCAGAACAAAACTGCTTAACCACTGCTCCTGCAATTTTAGAGCATTCATTTCCTGTTCAGTAACACATACCTACTGTTAAATTTTGGTTTAAGTTCCAAAACAAACTGGTTTAAGTTCTTTTCTTGCAATAACAGAAAGTTTTCAGTACTCTGAAGGAAACAAAATGGGAAAGATCTTTTGGAATTCAAAGAGTATGTTCTAATAAAAAGCCTAGAAATTAAGTATTTTATAGCTTCAGTTGAACATCAGTGGAAACCTACAGCTTTTAGTGAAAGCAAAGTTAACACTATACCTTACATATCAGAATCAAGTAACTTTTCTTACTCTAGGGGAGCTTTGGGGTATGAACGCCCGCTTCCACATAGTGGTTCCAAGGCAGATTTTCCAGCAATGGTGGTATTTCATGTCTTTCCCACATTTCCACTGTCAGTACAAACATTTGTGAAGCTGCACAGTAGAGTGAACCAGTAAATTTGTTGTCTAAGGGTTCCTTAATTCACATCAGGTCCCTGAATTCCTTGCACTGGCACAATACAAGGGGCAGCACTGAGTCTGAGCAAGGGAAAAAACAGTGCAAACTGCTGTCATTAACTCTGTCACCAAGAGTAAAGGCCATGAAACTGCAGCATCAGAGTGCTGTGCTTCTGTAAGCTACTATAAAAACACAGGAGATAAAACTGAACTTACTTTAAAAATCGTTTCATGTAAATTTGAGTTTTTTGAAAAGCAACAGCTGTAATAGAATTTTGACTTGTATACAGGGGCATTCATATATATAAAATGTATCCATTTACAGACATCTTAAAGTATGCAGCAAACAAATCTAAAGAGAAAGAAACTAGCATTCTACTGAAAATCCAGGCTGATACATTATTTATTTTGTCTGTTCTCTGTGAAAATGATCTCCACAGAAAGGTATGTATCTTTCTACCTTATACTGTGCAGACAATCCCAAAACATGTTATATTTTTGTTTGAGGGACACTTCTTTTCTGTTTTAATTTAAAAGCAGGTGTCAACTGTAGTTCATTGTTAACAAGTCATGTTTCTTGACACAGCTAAAATGCAAAAACACTCAGAAATCCACTAGCAAGTGTTGAAGATACGTGATTGTTAATTTACATTATTTTGAAATTGATATATGAAAGTGTGTTAAGAAATGAATTAGCACTTTGGAAAAACTGAAAATCTCTTTTTCTTATGTATAAGGAGTATATCTTGCTTTTGTGGACCAAATTTATTACAATATAAATACTTACATTTCTCAGTTTCCATTGTATTTTCTTACATGTTTACATTTCGTAAATATTGCATAAGAAACATTGCTTTAATTAACATTTCAACAGGAACTCTTCAGCTGTGAAGGAATTGCTATACTTATCCCATTCTTTAAGATGGATCCAAAGAAGTTATATAGTGGATTAGACCACGATTATCTCCTCCTCAGTGCACTCGACTGCTTGTGGTTAGTGAAGTATTTTTGCAGCAGTAACTCGGAAAAATGTCAAGTTTTGTATTTTTTAGGTCTGCAGTGCTGTGACCTTTCTCTGCACATATAGGCCTTTCTTCCATTTACAATATATAAAAATTCTTAATGAAATTTGACTAATTAAAAATGATGCAAAATAAATAGAAAATCTTACATGCGGTATATTCCAAATATGGATTCGGTATGACAGCCTCACTCCCTGCACAGTGACCTCCTGACATGCAGAGTTACTCAAGACTTTCTAAGAGGTACATATGGCTAGAGCCTGTAAATAACTTAAGAGAAGTAAACAGTACTCAAGAATAGACCAATATTAACAAAAAACTGTGTAAGCATAAGAATTGTTTGTAAGATGGCTATATTGGGCTAGAAATATTTTAAAGATTGCCAATACACAGGAAGAAAATTAAAAGTTAATTTGTTTTAAGGCAGAGGTTGATAAATACATTGAAAACCGAGTACGTTTGCTGGAAGAAGATACTGATGCAGGAGATCTCTTTAGTTTCTCTGTTAATGACCATAGCTGAGGAAATAAGGAAGCAACAGCAACATGAATGCTGGCTTTATGATGATTTTAATCTGGGAGAAGCAAACCGTTGCCAAAAAAAAGTCTTGCTTGACTCACCCCCTTGATTTTGCTGGCAGAAATATTCACACAGCCCTACAATAAACCAGATTAGGAACATGATCTGGTTAAATTTTAAGCTCGTTTACGAGTTCGTTTCAGTTTAAATACATACTCCAATTCATTGTGAACCTGCCAAATTTCTTAGGCTGCTTCAAGGAAGGTGTGCCACCTTCAGGAGAAGAAAGAGCAGTCAAGCAGGGTATATTTAGTTATAGGTGTAAATGAAAAGGCATGTGAAACATGGTTTTTCTTCTCCCTGAAGGTATGAAGCATATTGCAAACCAAAGGTATGCAATTCAGCAAAATAAATGAGATGGTTGTAGAATGTTCTGAAGCATAAAAGTGTTTCTACATAAGTGAAATTATTTCTGTTTTAAGGTCCTGTGTCATTGGATGTTACATTGCAGAGGATTATTTTATTGAAAAACAGGGTATTTTTCTCCTTCTGGATCTGTTGGCAGTAGGTATTTTTATTATTGGTTTTGTAGAATGAAAGAGTAGGAAAACAACATGGAAAATTGCATTATTTCTGCTGCAGTATCTCCCAAGACTGTTATACTACCCAAAAAAAAAAAAAAAAAGTGCATTTAATTCCCTGAGACAGACCCAGATATCTGCTCAGAATTATTGTATAGATCTTCCCTGTATCTTTTTTCTTTTTTAAATACATATTTGACAGAGGGAGTTTTTGATTTAACAAAATTAGACTATTTTTGAAAAGAAAACTCAAACTATGCTCTTAGTTTGGATGACACCTCTCTTTAGAAAAGCACTTCAGGTCTTCATATTGAAGTTAGTAAGAACACTTGATGGCTTTAACAATTTTTATGTTTGAAGTTACTTTGTACATGTATCTTGTGTGTATAGCTACTTCTGGGGGTCTTGGACACAGAGCTGGCACAGACATTTCACCTCTAACAAAATAAAAGCACACCTTCCTTCATTCATTCACTCCTCATTCTTACTTGGTTGTACTGTCAGCCCCTGATGTTCTTGCAGTGCAAGGCTGCAGACCCTCAGAATAACAGAATCATAGAATGGCCTGGGTTGAACGGGACCTTAAAGATCATCCACTTCCAGCTCCCCTGCCATGGGCAGGGACACCTTCCAATAGACCAGGTTGCTCAAAGCCCCATCCAGCCTTCAGGGTTGGGACATCCACAGCTTCTCCAGGCAAGCTGTTCCAGTCCCTCACCATCCTCAAAATAAGGAATTTTTTCCCAGTACCTAATCAAAACCTACCCTCTTTCTGTTTGAAGCCCTTGTGTCCTCTCAGCTGCTGCCAAAAGATCTGGCCACAAAACAGACAATGTGCTCTGCCTTCAGAGTCTGTTTCTTACAACACTAAATCTTGGTAGCAGTGTGTTCTCCAGCATGTGATCCTGGAAGCATGTGCACAAAACCTCCTGAGTAATTCTACACACAGGAATTACTGAGTAATTCTACAGACAGGAATGTGCATCTTGTATGATCCTACACTCATGCCCCTCATGTTCCTTGATTTATGGAACTTTGCATAGCAGGATTCCAGAAACTTTAAGGATTTACAAGTTTATATACGAGTTTTGTGCAAAACTAGTGATGAAAAGCTTGCAGTTACTTGATTATATATTACACAATTTCTTGGAAGGTAGACATCACTGTGTTTTGAACAGTTTAAAACTTTCTTTACTTTTTCCATGACCAAGTTAAAGGAAAAGAGCCTATGCAATATAATTCTTGGAATCTTGGTTGAATTTTCTGACAACCCTAAAGCCACTTTACACATGAGTGTCTGGCGAGGGAAGAGAGATCAAACAGCTGCTAACCTTCTGATACAGTTATGGAGACAGGAGGAGTTGGATTTGGGAGTCAAACGTGATCAATCTGGAAGTATTGTTGGTAAGTTTTATGATGTGTGTGAAACTGTGACCAGTCCAGTAAAATAATGACATTATTTTCTTTTGTAGTCTGAATCCTGATGACAGCAAATAACAGCATTTAGAGCTTTACACTGTAAAGCTTTGCACTTTGCACTTACCAAACCTAAAATATCTTCTGTTTCATTTATTTTCTATTTCATTTTATTTATTCATTTATTTTCTTTTCATTCTGGCCACTACATAGCATTTTCTACATCAACTGGGAGTGAACCAAGTATTGAACAGAACCATGACCAGCTTTTCTAATGCTGGACAATTAAAGTACTTAATTTCTTCCACAATAGGCATTGTGTTTTGTTATATGTTGTTAAAAGAAGTGAGTGCTGTTCTCACAAATTTTTAGTCATGCTAATTAAAATTTCCTGACCCAAATTATGTTCAAATTCTTGGCCAAACAATCAAAATTATTTACATGGTGTCCGAAAAATAAGATGGATTTCCTCTAAGTTTGGGAACCTACTACCTTTTCATTTTTCTACTCTGGTTTTGTGTTTTTATATTATTAGACATTAAGAGACCTATAGCTACCAGCTTCCAGAAACAGCAAAAGGTCATTCCTCTGCCTGCCAATTGTCCCACCTTTGCCATCATGGAAATTTCAGAGAGCATACGGGCAAAAATTTATTCGTTATTTTGCAAGCTAGGTAAGACAAATGAATTGCCTTGTCAGTGTCATATTTGTCACTAAACTCAACTTGTTCACTGGTGATCAATAAAGTCGCTAGAAAAAAAAACAAGGTCAAAGGAAACGTGATGCATCATCAGTACTCTCTAATTAATAGATGCTTGCTCATTATGTTTTTAAAAGTCCTTTTTGTTTGGGATTTCAAGGCTTCCCCACTACTTTGCTGCCCATACCACTAGGAAGAGTTTTCTTAGAACTAAACCTAAAATTTGTTTGAAATTCTCTGCAATTTATTTTCCCACACACAATATCTCTTTCACATATTTTATCACTTCTACATTTATTTCTCTATATTTAAAAATATACTATTCGTTGCTTGCATTTTCTAACATAACCTGTAATTGTTCTTATTTTTTTCTGAAGTCTTTCCAATTTATTCAAATTCTTCTTGATCTGTACTGTCCCAAAACTGAACACAGTACTCCAACAGAAGCCTCAGAGCCAAATAGAGTAATGTTACTCTATACATCTTGTAAATAAACATTCAGACATTAATGTAACAATAGCTGTATTCTTAGGGGCATGGTATTGTTTGCTCATTCGACTTAGAATTTTGTACAGTCATCTACCATCCTGGATTAGTACAAATGGCTATTCCTACAGTTAGAATTTTTTATTTGTCCTTACTGAATTAAATTCTGTGGTTTTAGATAATTTTTCAGAGTGGCAAGATTAATTTGCATTTTAATCTTTTCTTTCAAAGTGTGATGGTTCCTCCTAATTTTTTGTTGTTTGCACACTAAATATGAATACTCATTATACCTTTGTCTTAAAACCTAGACTGAGGTCAAGATAAGTGATAAATTCTTCCACATCCATGAGATGTTTTTTTCTGTCTTGTAGACAGAAGTTGGGTCTTAGTTTTCAGTAATTCCTGTTGGATATGAATTTTTTTTACTGTTAACATTTAGCTGCATAAACATTATTTGTCTAATTATTTGTTTTAGGGGGTTTTTTAAGGCTTATTTTTGTTTTCATGTCCATCCTCTGCAGGTTCAAAGATAATCAGTAATTGTTCTGAGATTGCTTCAGCCAGTTCTCTGCTTTACCTAGAGAATGAACTGGTTTGAAAACATCCTTAGTTTCTCTAATAATCTATAGCTATTTGCTCCTCTGTTGTAACCCAGGCTCTTACTAATTTTAGTAGTGTTAATTGTATTAAATGTTGGATCACAGCTGGATTCTTTACTAAAATTAAAAGGCATAAGATTTTCTTCCAGCTTTCTCCTATATTTGCAGATATCTTCCATATTAGTTATACACATTGTCCTGTGAAGTACTGAAATGATATGAAAGTAGATAATAACATATGGAAATATTTTATAGTCTTTTCTCTGCAATTTCCTCTTACTGTTAAGCTCAATAACAGCCTGTAACACAATGATCTAGAAAAGCAGTGGCGGTAAATGATCTTTATTTACAGTATTTCTTAGCTTCAAAACATGATGTAATTATACTCTAGAGAGATACTACTTTCCCAGTTACCACACAGATGATATGATGAAGTCTAGAAAGAGATTTGACAGACTGTGTTTATATTTTTTTAAATTAAGTACCATTATCATTCAGTGGGAAAAAAAATGAAACATAGTGTCAGCAACCAGACTTCCCTCCTTCATTCTTTTACACATACTAGAAACATTTTTGAAAGATGGAGTCACAATGCTCAAGGCATTATGCTGAAGACGAAGTCTACAAGATGGAGGACAACCTCATTACACAGCTTTGGAACAAAGCGCCAGTATAATTTTCCTGTTGGCTACTTCACAGTTAAAGCAAACTCTTTACGTGCTGAACTGCTGCCCTAGAACCTGTGATCTGTAGACTCCACTGTTTTAACAGAAATCAAACCCTTACCACAAAAGTGCAGCATCCTGGCCTACCAAGTGGTTGGAAGGTTGATGAAGCCATTCATAAGTAAAGATTTTACTATAGAGAGAATGCATTATGGAGAAACAGGGGGTTTTTATCAGCAAAAGCCTGCTCAGGATCAAGAGTGACTGACTGGTGAATGTGTGATGAAGATTTTGCATGTGTTTATATGACAAGATGTCTTCTTTAAGGCTATTATAAGATAAATTCATCATACTGATGTAATTAATATTCTTTTAGGTTTTGAAAATTTACCTGGCTTATCTACTAAGGATTTTGTTACACTTGCTATTATACAACGTTATATTGACTTTAAAGTGAGTATAGTTCAAGCAAATATTACTACTGTACCTGTATTCCCAAAAACAGCAAGTATATCTCAGGACACAACAAACAAATAATCCTTCAAAAGCTGTCCCCTCTGTCACAAGTCACCTATAACTTCACATAGTGAAAGCTAGTATTCACCAGCAAAAGAAACAATCCCACCTCCAACACTGCCTCAGTCCCCAGGTTCTTGCTTCATACTGCTTCAAATGTTTGTGACCACGCAGAAAATAAGACTAGAAACTAATGCTAGTTAAAAATAACTCAGGAAAAAATAGTTCTAACTGTTTGCCAGATCAAGACAGGAATGCGCCAGGAGTAAGAAATTGGGGAAGGACTGGAGAGTAGGACTGTGTCCTTGTCCAGTAAGGTCAGTTTAGAGAGACACTATTAAAAATGACATTAAAAACACATTCTTATAAAGGTTCTTCTGTGCTTTCCTGTCTTTATCCCCACATGCAGTATCCATCGATCCATTCTGTGTAAAGTTAAGAATGGTGTGCCTATAGGAAACTAGAGCAGGATAACAAGCCTTGTGAGAGCTGTCCTGCTCAAAAGATGCTTTAGTTTATGATAATTTTATGCTTCGGAACAAAGTCTGTGAGAGCTTGCAGTGTTCAGGAAATAGCAAGACTCAGTCTTTGGTTGGTAATTCCAGCTTCTGTTGATGGCTCATGTTGCAGTTTGCTCTAATAATGTTTGCAATTTGAGATTTTAAGAAGTGGGCAGTAGGACTCAACACTTTGCTTTTGTGATTTGGTATCTTGGAGCTATCTCTGTTTCTTCTGACTTGCTGTAGTTATCAGCATTCTTGTTACTCCTCTTTGGAATCAAGTTTGGACTTGGGAAGGCTTAGGGAAGCTTATCATGAATGAATTTGGCACAGTATTAGTGCAGTCTAACCTTGCATAAAAATTCTGGGAATTCAAACAACAGTAAGGAGAGAGAGATGGTTTCTCTATATTATTTTGGATAATTGGAACTGAAAAATTACATAAATATCAAGTACTGTGGTATATGTTTCACACACAGGTTGGAGAGGTTTGGAGTGAAATATGTGCAGAAATAAAAGAAGAATTCAGGCCTACTACATCAGATGAGAGAACCTTGAAAGTTATTTCAAGGGTGTCAGAAGATACTGGAAGAACGGTTGTTGCTCTGCAGAAGGAAGTGCTTCAAAATCAACACCAACACAAAATCCAAGAGGAGGAAAAAACATATAAAGAAGTAAGACAAGGAGTATTTAAATAAGGAAAGCCCACCTAAGCTTTTTTTCCATTTATGTGCAGATTTTCTTATTATATAATGTTGAGAATCCTGTATGTGTACACTGCTTGAAAATATTTTAATCTGTCTCAGCAGCAAAATTTTAACTTTAAATTAAATTAGGTTAACCTCAGTCCTCCCAGCTTGTATGATTTCCACAGTATTTAGAGAGCAACATGAAAAAATGAAGCAGTGTCATCAGCAATGCATCAGCAATGGGGTAACAAGAAATGATCATTATGTTCCTAGACCGTTGCACCTGTGTTTGTCTGTAGCAGATAACAATACAAAGTGCCTATTACAACTACACCTGCTTCTTAAAATGAAATATAAGTCTCTATTATAAGCTCCCTTGCTGAATATTCACAAAGCTTTATTACTTCAGAAAGTAGGGCTTTGTGCTTCCCAGCATCCTTAGAATGAGAAGGTATAGACATTTTCCAGCTTTGGTTATAAGGCAAACATTTGGTGGTTTTCCTCATCTATTGTCTCACCCTCTCCTGCTTTCTGAGAAATAAGATCAGTTGGTCCAGTTGTCTGAAATCTCATGCTAGTGTTTTGAGGGATTGTCCTGCATTATGATGACTGCACTTTTGCCACCTGAACTGATTCTATCTCTTCTATTCAATATTTGAGAGTAAGAATATACAGGAAATATTCCTGAAAGAGCTGGGCCTTATCCAACGTGTTTTGGAAGAGAGGAAAATTAGTTTGCACAAAGTAAGCCTTTCTTTGTTTTTAAGGGCAGTGCATAAGTGAATGTTTTAAAGGGCAAGTACTTTTTTAGAACATTATCCAATCTCAGGTGAGAGGGATGAGCTAAGGTAGCCAAAGAGGTGTAGGTGAACATTCTTTTCAAACAGCACAAGCAATGACATCAGAAGAGATCAGGAGAACAGGATTTTGTTGCATCCTGTAAATCTCATTTATGTTACAGATCCAAGCTACCCATACACAGAGAGAATTGATAAATAAATCTTGGGAAAATTTCATTACTCGTACATCAAACTATGAGGCAATGAAGGTAAGAAACCTGATGGAGCAAAAAATTTACATTCATGATGTATTTATAATAATTGTGAAGCTCCAAACACATTTCTTAATGAATTATGTGGCTATTCAAGTAGAAGTGATAGTAAATCTTTTATTCACACAGACATAGAAGAAGTAACCATAAGATGTATTGGAAAAGTTATACAATCTTTGATTCTTCTGACTACAATCACAAATTGAAGATCAACGTTGTCACTTGCAGTTGAGGGGTGGATGTATATATGTGTATTTCTTACGAAACTGTTGAAACTACAAGTCTGTTCATTCTTACTTTATTTTTTCTAATTCTTCATTCTCTTATTTTAGTACAGCAAACATCTTTCAAGATGGGAAATATTTTAGGATGAAAGCAGTTTCTTCTAGCAATATTTGCGCTTTTCCAAAAGAACATAAGAATATTAGAGTCCTGGTCTGGCAACCAGATTAAGTTGGAAAACGAATGAAATCAGACTTAAAAGAAAAACTTCGGCAGCTAAACTTAATTTTTCTTCATTTCCCAAAGGAGTTGCAAAGGAGAACAATTTTCTTTCTATGCAAGCACCTCCCTGGCCTATGGAAAGATGTATGCTAGAATTAGAAATGAAAAAGGTCCAGAAAAAGGATCTGAAGAGCTAGAGACTCACTAGTTTTAACTGAGTCCCTGGGAAGCAGTTTTGGGCACATGAGAGAGAAGGAGATTGGTATAGACTGTCATGGATTTACCAAGGATAAATCATGCCTTGCCAGCATAGTTGCCTTCTGTGATGAAATTATTTGTCCTGGAGAAAGAGGAAGGTGGATGCCTGTTCCCTTGGCTTTGGCAAGGTTTTCAGCATGATCCTGTGTAGCATTCTTGTAGTCAAAATGGGGATATATGGACTAGATTACATACAGGTGGACTACAAGCTGTGTGAAAAACTGGCTGGACTAATGGGCTCTAAAGGACAGTGGTCAGTGACTAAAATCTAACTAGTGGTCAGTTTTGAGTGATATTCTTCAGAGTTAGTTATAGGGTTGATAATATAGTGTTAACTTAACATTTTCATTAGTGATTTGGATATTGGATCAGTATCCATCCTCATCAGGTTGAAGGTGTGAATGCCCCATCCGTGGAAGTGTTTAAGGCCAGGCTGGATGGGGCTCTGAGCAGCCTGGTCTGGTGTCCCTGCCCATGGCATGGGAGTTGGAACTAGATAAACTTTAAGGTCCCTTCCAACCCAAACCATTCTATGATTCTGTAATTCTATGACACTGAGCTGGAGGAAGCAATCCATATGCTGGATGGTAGGGTTGCTGTTCAGAAGCTGGACAGATGGGCTGACCAAAAGCTCATGAAGCTCAGGGAAAAAAGCCGTGAAGTCATTCATGTGGGATGTATTGAGATTGAGTTGTGATGCGTCAGTACACTTGGGTCTGCCTGGAGAGGTGGCTGTGTGCTCTACGTGGGGTGAAAGCTGATCGTGAGGCAGCAGTGTGCTCTTGTGGCCACGGAGGCTCACAGCACCCAGGGCTGCATTGCACAGATTACAGCCCGCAGGTCTCAGCAAGCAGGGATTCCCTTCCCACCTTTGCAGTGTCATGTCTGTTTATTCTGTTTTAGGGTCCTCAGTACAAGAAAGAGTCAAAAACCAGGGGAAGAGTAATTACAATTAAAGGCAAATAGAATGATAACCTGATTTATTTTGTCTTTTTTTTTTGTAAATTTTCAAATGAGTGCAAATGACACAATTAATGCAGATTAAAATAATTTTGCCTTTTTTCTGACTATCTTTAGAAAGCAAAAAGGCTTCAGAAAATGTCAATAGAGGCTTCCATATCTAAAGCCAAGGTTCAAAATGGACCAGTCCATTCTACTGATATTAAAAAACTCCATACAACAGTAAGTAATCCTTAATGACACTGTTTTATTTTCATTAATAGGTAAGTGGTATGGGGTTTATTCTGGCTGTATACATGCTGCTGCTTATGCTTTCTTTAATAATGTTTATGTTGAGAAGCCCACGTACCTAAGAAAGAATCTGTATCTTCTGCAAATCACCACTTCCCGTTCTGGCATATCCTTAGACAAGCAGTTGGCCAGAATGAGATTCGGATCTGCATATTACTCTGAAAAAGTGTGGGCAAGATGATCCCTGTGCTATGTGACCTCTTGTGAGACAGCCGTTCATGAAAACCTTGCTGAGGTCAAGACCTCCTCCTTTCATTGTTGGGTACATCTGTGCAATCTTTGATACATCTGTAGAGGTGTCCTTTATCAGTAACGTGTCCCTGACTGTCTGCAGATAAGCCACTTGTTGCATCTGCAGAAAACATTTTATTCTCATTTCTATCAACTAACTGAAGTGTGAGAAAATAATCCTTTGTCAAGATCTAATTCATACCTAACAGCACATTAGGTGTTGAGTTGTGACAACACATGGGGGAATCTTCAGTCCAGCCAATAACTGTTTTTGCACTAACTGGATTATTTCTGTGTAAGTGTCACAGCTAAGGAGGATTTTAGGGGGATAGTTTCTTGTTGCTTGTTGTAAATTACTCCTATATGTGAGGAAAAACGAAAAAGGATAAACATGAGGTGCTGTTTTCAAACTTCAGTGAGGGCAAGAGATTCTGTTATCATGGGCTTCCTGGCATGAATGAATAATGATAACTAAGGTGACTGCAACTTGAAAAAGAAAAGAGGAAGTTCATGTTTGATGTGATGGAGAAGAAAGGAGCTTCGTAGGAAGCAAGGGGATTGTCTCAGAGTGCTGGACTAGGATTTTTCTCTCATTATCTTAAACTTCAGAACGATATGGAGGAAAACATCTGTGAATGCAAGATGAAGTGGGCTGGAAAAATTATTTAGGTACTTGCATAACCAACAGTGAGACTGTTAAACAGCAATATTTTGCAGAAAGTATCTTCAATATTTTGATATAAATGTGAGTAATCTGGAAATTGTTAGTGGAGAGAAATATATTGTTAGATTTTATTTTAAAGGCTTGAACCTCAAGCCAAGAATGTTCATATCTTGGAGGGAGAGGATTTAACAAGAAAGTACCTTCTTGGTTCTATAATGAATATTTCAATAACTATAGATAAAAACAAGGAAAAGGTTAGTCCATTTTGCAGAAAAGGTTTATTGAGGAAACAAATATATCAGCAACATCATATAAAATTCCTTGGGTACATTGCTTAGGAGAATTAAAAATGACAGATATGGCTGGAAATTTTTTAAATGCAACCATCTTCTTCCCTCCTCTCAGCCAAACACCCTTAGCTGGGAGAGCTGAAAATTAAGCTAAGATGGTTGTTGCAAACCAGTCAAGGTCAAGTAGTCAAACATGTGAACCACCTGCACTCAAAGAGTTGCATTTTTTTTCAGTAGGTCATGATTAGAAGACAGAGCTGTCACTCAGGGATATTTATTCCAAGACCCTAACCTATTCAGTATAAAGAGTAATAATGAATCTGCGAAGGGTATGTGTCTTTCAGTCTTGGAGATTTCTTGGAGCAGTAGTTCTGTGCAATTGCATTCTGAGAGAAAGAAGGCCTGTTCCTTTTTTTTTATTTGAAGTAATAAGTAATAATGTATAGGGAAATTCTGAGGTTGCAAACTGTGGCTGATATTCTAGACAAATCCAAATAACATTGTACAGCAAACTTCTATTGGAATAAAGGCTTGGTTTTCTTTTTTTCAATTCATAAGATCAGACATGAGGGCAGAAAAGCAGAGCACATAAAAGTACCAGCTGAAAAAACACTCTCTCCTTTCTTTTATATTGATGGGAACAAATTGTGAATTTAGTATAAAGGATAGTTTTAGTGGCCTCAGAAATCTCAGCAGGTGTCTCCACCAAGTGAATAATATTTTCAAAAGGCAGTTCATTATTTAAGTCTCATCTCATTTGCAATGCTGGCATGAAAGTCAAGCAATGTATTTATTTTGTATTTCAGGTTGGACCTGGTCGCTTAGTAACTGTGGAAAGTACACCTCGTCAGCATGGTGGAGGGCCAATGTCTGTTACAGACCATGCTCCTGAAAAGGCCTCTGTTTTTAAAGGAGCCTTAAAAAAGATCAGAAGAGATAAAACATTGGACTCAGTCAAGAAAAAATCGGTACCTGTAGAATAAATGCTGTTCCAAAGAGTGCTATTGTAATATGTAGTTACCTATATGTAGATACAAGATAAAATCTGTTTTTAATGAGTTGATAAATTGCTTAGAACATCATAAGAGAAAAATTATATTTTTCCTTAATTAATATAATATGGGGATGTTTTATTAATAAAGTCCCCTGTACAGTATGGTACAAAGGTATGTTAGTCTAGTAACTTTGTGTGCTAATATCCACTGTCAGCAGTCCACTATTTGCATTTCCATCTCTTGCTGACACATTCCATACATTGCAGTTTAAGCATCTCATTAAGCAGGGTGATAAATCTTCAGATAAACACATTCAGTTCTTCATTTTCCTGGATACCATACCCACACGGTTTTTGTTCAAATCCATTTTGTTTCTTGAATTGCCACTTTTAGCATCAGGACTTCTGACATCTCAGTTTTTATCTAAACACTCACTAAGAAGCTTGTTTGTGCCAACAGTTTCTCCCAGCCTGTTGGAGAGACATGCTGGAATGTCCGGCTCCATTTGGGTTGCTCACAGCTCTTTAACTAGTCTTACTAATCTAATTAATTGTTGGGCTATTATTCCTATTGTCTCCAAAAAGAACTCATCTTCTTCCACCCTGGCACCTCTAGAATACCTACACAAACTGGTGAGCAGCAGACCTTTTTGCAGATGACTGCATTTCTGAGCTATTTTCTTTTTTCATTTGGTCCATACCAGAAATTACTATGTTACAAAAGAGCAAGATTCCCTGACACTCTTCATTTTAAAACCAGTTGCTATCCAGTGCTATGGCATAAATTTCTGTGACACTGCAAGCTTTTATGCTGTGACATACAAATTGGCACTCAGTCTGTCATTTTTGCCTGTAAGCAACATCTTGAGAAAAGCACAAACTTTTGCTATTTTAACTGCCAGCTTGAAAAAAAGAAAATAATTTTGAGCTAAGCATATTCCAACTCCCTTTTTTTACTTCATGGAGGAGGGAACAGGTGTGTGTATAAGCATGTCATAAAAATATGTTTGTCTCTATAACAAGATACAGGAGTGGTGGCACTAAAAATAAAGGCAAATAGTTTCGTTTAAAATTTGACTGCTTAAATTCTATAAAAAGAAAAACTCTAAGAAAATAATGAAATAAAATAAAACATATATGAAAAATGGTATTTGAAGTTTAGGAAAATCTCTCCATGTGTTTTCCAAAGAAGGATTTTCTTACGGGCAGGTCTATTAAACCCTTGTTGAGTAAGAAAGTCATCTAGTACTTAAAGCTAAAGAAACTAAATTGAGCTATGCTAATTTAATTTAAGTTTTTATGCTGACTGTTTGCTGACTGATAATTTTCAACTACAATCTAGTTACATTATACATTTTCCCAAAATTATCTGTATCAAGTTTGTTTTATTAAACTAGCCTGTACATATTTCTTGCCTGCCTGCAACAAAGGTTAGCTAAGGTATATAAAGATTCTCTAAGTTAACTCCTCTGTATCAAGTAAAGTCTTGCTCAGTTTTTTGTGGTTATATTTCTCTGACAGCTCTGCAGCAGACTTGCTGCTTTATTACTGGTTTAGAGAATGTATGGTGTGTTGTCTTTTCACAATTAAAACCAAACAAAACAAATTTTACTAGGAGCCCAAAGCCTATGACATTTTGAGGGTTTTTTATGTGCTTGCACTTACGTTAATGTGTGAGTGACTCATTACTACTGGCAGCATGGCAAAGACCCATTAAAAAAAAATGTAGAGGACTTATATGTCCTTCCAATTTCTGAGCAAAGGCTACAGCAATACACTGTAGGCAAGGTATGGATAAAGAACTTTTAACTGGAAATAAGTTTTGCTTATGGAAAAACTTTAAATCAGGCACAAAGTGAGCCCCGTGGCATTTCTTCCCCAATTGTATTGCTTCTGCTACAGACAGCCTGACTGCAAATGAGCAGCTGCAAATGCAAATGCTCTTGTTAATTGAGTATTAATGTTAATTAATAATGACTAGAGAACGAAGGGGACAAAATTTCCCCAAATACATACATTTATTCTTCATAAATCAGCACTAACACAAGGCTCACAGCAGCACAAACAGCATTCGATTTTGCCAGACAGCCATGGACCATAGTTTGGCTGTTGCAGGGGGCAACATAAAACACCAAGAAACTGGGCTTGCTGTCCCTGCTGTAACCCAGGGATGGAAACAGAGGGGGTGCTGGTGGAAGAAAAGATCATCCCATTCACTGTTAATCCCTCATCCCAGGAGTACACTAGGAGTACAGAGGCTTTCCACAGCTTTCATGGATGTACACTATAGCATGTCCGCCTGGAATTAGTTTTGCTGCTGCTGCTGCTGTGTTCCTGGGGTTCACAATCACCTGCCCCTTTGGCAGACACTGCAGGGTGACCGTAGCAATTGATTGTTTAAACATTCTGCAGCCAATTATGGTAATGCTAGGCACTTTTGTGTCTTACAGAAAACTAATTAAAACAAAGGCTTACTGCCTGAAGAAGGATGAAGCTTTTAAAACTGCATAGGATACTTTGCTCTGGCATTCAATTAAAAGACCGCTAATAGTGGAAACAATCCCTTTAAAATGTTATTATACTTTGACACTTCTGTAGGTGATCAGTGCAGGTGAACAAGGGACATTTGTTTATGTGATTTATGCCAGTTAAAATATTTGTTACAAATGCAATGTTGTACACAGCTTTATAAACTGGATATTGCTGGGGCAGGCTAGATGATGGCTCTCAAACTGCTGCTCATCATAATGTATCAATTCCTGAAATTGTTGTGTTTGGGTGTGTAGTAACTCCATTTGCTCAAAAATATTATTTCTATCAGGAAAAACGATGTTCATGGGTCAGAAAAATCCTTCACTACTTTTGTACCCTCTCCAGAATACTGTAGGAGACAAATAGGAGATGCAGTTCAATATTGTGTTTACCTAAATAAACATCTGCAAATCTGTGAGGCTTGGATATTTTACAAACTATATATGAGCTAGGCATTATGTGGGATGGATTTCCTGTTACTTACGAGGGTTTATATGCTGTTACAGCATTAGTACTATTTCCTAAAATAATTAAAACCACCTGGAATCTCATAAAAGGCTAAAACACAACAGGAACTGAACAAGTTGCATTGCCCAAGGAGTAAAGCAGAGAACAGTCAGTATTTCTCCGGCTTTTTATACTCAGAAGAATTGGTTTAAGTAGGCAGTTAATCTCCCTGAATTATTTTATCCATGCTCAATGGTTTATACTGAGAGCAGTAGCAGAGTCAGTGTATCCCTCTTTTGAACCACTTGGTGCATGGGTCCCATCTCAGCTGCGATGCTGCCTGCCATGACAGGGGTGGACTGCATCACTTCATCTGCAGTCTTGGGTAAAGCACTGTTCTTAATGTCACGTTGTAGTAGTTTTTCAAATAACATGTTAATAGACAAGGAAACTACTGCTATTCAGACCTTGCTGCTTAGAAAAATACTTTAATTAATCCACAGATTAAGCAGCGATAAAATACAAAGTTTAGACTGCACAGGACATTACAATGAGCATAATCCTTCTCTTTAGCTTAATGTCCCCCCTTTTTTTTTTTTTTTTTTGCAATTCTTAAAGTTAATAGCATGTCCAAGACAATGTATAAAATACATTTGTTTACATTTTCTCTGTTACATAATGTATAAAAATATATTGGGTTTCCATCAAAATTAACTTTTAAAAAGAGAATTATTGGAAAAGACAAGATTCTACAAAAATATGACACATCCAGACTTTAAAGTTCACGTGGGAGAACAAAGGTGTTGACTCAAAACACAAAAGCATTCACACATGCAGTGAGGAAAAGGCAAGTTTGGTAGACTGCAAAACAGGAAAGCAAAAGTGGTAGTGTGGAGGTTCATGTACTTATCAGTTTAGGAGTGATTAAGTACTTTATACAAAAAGAAGATAAAAAAAAGATTGAACCATGCCGCAGGATTTGTCCAAGCATCTACAATATCTATTGTGATTTTGTGCTCCTTGATTTTGATGTTGCCTTGTTTAAGTATCTTCATTTTCTCCCCTTTTGGCCTAAAATGGATTGGTGAAAGCAGACCCTGCAAGATTATGAAAGGTAGTTATTGTCCAAGCAATAATATGTTAGAAGTGCTATGATTTAATAATCTTCATGTTCATTCTGAAAACCTGAGTCATCTGACAGGGTACATCAGAAAAAAGTCTATTGCTGAGGAGGAAGGGGTCAACAGATCTAGGACTGATTAGTAAGATGTAAAGTCACCTACATGATCTCAGTTCAGACTCATCTCCAGTCACGATGACCAGAATCTGTCACCATTTCGTGATTCACAGTGACCATGACATCACATTACATGTCAGTAGTTTTAGTAGGAAGAATAGGGCTCAAACTGTCAGGGATTTGAGCTTCCCTTCTACAGAGTGATGATTCCCCAAAGCTGAGACTGAACTCCTAATACCAGGAAACTTTTAGTATAGTAATACTTTATTAATGTATTGTCATTTATATACACACACTGATAAATAGAGAATGCAGCATCCATTTCCATACACTCCCACATGCCTACCCAGCCTTTTTTACCCTTTGTTAAATATTGAAATGTAGTACCCTAACAACTTGTGACTCGTGTATTGTGAAAGTAGCTACCATTGAAAGATGCAAACAGGTTTGACAAGTAGACACAGAAAATTGTAAATTAGTATATTGAGTTGTCTAAACAATCAAGGATGAGGATGGAGTATTGGTTCAGTTTAATGTTAGTACCATATCCTGTAGTTACCTTCTAAAGTTCTGTGTGAGTATGTGGAAGAATATTTGGGAGATGTTAATTGTCTTCTGCCCATTCCATGGGATCTTGAGAGCACACAGTCTACATACATATCCCAGAAGTTCTGGGCTAAGTCATTGAAAAGTTCGTTGTGCTTGGGCTTAGGGGATTCCTTTAGGAACATCATGAAGTCCCAGAGAGCAATGACTGTATCTGCTACCTTGAGTTTCTTCATTTCCACCAGCCCTTGGGACGATACCTGCCAGCACTGATGGTCAATCTCACGCAGGCTTGGAGGAGTTTCTTTTTGATACTCTAGATTGGCATAAACCAAATTCACCATCAATATACAGCCCAGCTGAAAATACCACCATCGTTTCCATACAAATTCCATACTTCAAGAAGATACCTGAAAAGAAGTGTATAAAATCACAGTGATTCTGATGTTATGTAGTTCATTGTTCCATAACTCTCATGGGTACCCCAAGAGATGATTTATACACATATTCAGAAAAATACTTCTTTTTCAAACCATGGAATAAATACCAATGAACCCTAATGCTAGAAGCTAGGTTTGCACCTAGAAATTGTTAATGACATTTAGAACATGAAAACCTGAAGCAAAAAGTTTGAAGTGACCATAGCCTATGTTAGAACTGCTCCTTGAGACCAAGACTTCTTCCCTTAATCTCCTGTGCTTGGATTGTCAGTAAAATCAGGTTAATAGCAGATGTTTAAAGAGTCCTAGTAGAATGCTATTTTAAATTACTGCAGACAAGTAACAGTTACGACAGGCAGTCTTTCATGGGAAGTCCAACTCAGATGGTAATAAAGGAATGGTAAATCGGACCATACACTGTATTGGGTGAGTGTAGGTAAGTTATGAACTCATTCAGTAGTTGTTGCAAGGCTGAAGGAGGGCAAATTCCTTTCTGGCTTATATTAGAAAATTAGGTAAGATTTTGGCATTATTATTTCTAGTATATATGCAAAACACACAAACTATCTGGAGAATTGGAGATAGAAAGAGCAATAACACAGGAGGCATAAGGAGAACTTCAAATGCTACAGAATATGTATTCTTCACTACACACAGATTCCCCCGGGAAAACTGCAGTCATCTTATTATGTGTATTCCATATCCTTGAATCAAGTTTAGACAGAACAGCACTAAAACACCTGATAATTTTTTTTAATCAGTCCTTCCTATCAAGATAATGTGCAGTGGAACAGGAGAATAAACATAAAGAGGAAACCAATCAAGCAAACAAGAAAGACAAACAGGAAGAAGTCTGAAGAAAAAGAAGACAATCAAAACTCGTGTACAGTGCCCCTTATTTTGGTATCCTAAATCAATTCCATTCTAAGTAGTTGGTGCCATGCTTATTCCCACAGTTTCCAATTCAGAGTGTAAAATACAATTGCAAAAATTATGTGAGGCTTGTACAGAAAAAAAGGCAACCTTTTGGGCAGCTGTGCAAATTTTACTGGAAATTTGGCCAGAATTGCAAGTGTGCTCTTCCACTCAAAATATCTCTATTATGAGATACGATATGAAAAGTTAGTCTGTGATGTCTTCAAAGTGCTAACACACTGACATCCTTTCTGCAACTCCTAGGATGCAATTAAAGAGAGAATAATCCATAGATTATAATAACATTTATGTGGAATGTCTGTGAGAATACAGAATTGGGGTGACACCATGGAGTTCACAGTGACACCAAACTGGGTCAGGAACCAAGACAGCTTTAAATAGGCCTTCTTGCTGCAGCCTCAGGGTCCTGGGATGATTTTTAGTTTGAATGTGTAATCACACTGCTGCAGCCACCTGAGGTCCTTAGTCATGTATTCCTTTACTTCAGCTTCAGAACCCAAGGAACTGAGGCAGACAGATACCCTCCAACCTAGCTCCTTCCTAAAACCCAGCCCAGCTACATTTCAGCAGGCAGCAGAATTACCTGCCTCAGCACCCTGAGAGCTGATGAACATGCATTAGTTTCTCTGTGTTCTTAGAAAACTGGTTCTAGCAAACAAGTAGGGATGGAAATGCTTCTCACTTCCACTTCACTAGGCACCAGCATTCAGAGGAAGGACACACTGGCAATTTACTATAAAGTAGGAAAACAGCAGCCAGGAAACCGCCAACATTTTGAGTTGTTTTGGTTTCATGTTTTAATCCAGCTAAAAACTGAAATGCTAAAGGCCCATTTGAACACCACAAACAGAAGCAGAGACCACAACAAACCTCAGAGACTTTGAACAAGTAACTCCCACTATTCAGTACAAGAGAGGTGAATTTCACAAAGGCAATGAAAGAGCCACAGCAGAAGTTGTACTTACAGTATTTGAGCGAGGAGATGGAAAACAGTAAATGAAAAGTAGATGTAAAAGAGTAGATGAAAAACAGAAGTCAGCCACTTGGAGAAAAAGAAAGACATTCATGAGAGGGCTGCAAGTGCCTGGCAACTGCTGGATGCTCCGAGGATGCTGAGGTTACAGTGCACAGGGACAACTCTGTCACTGGCAAAGCAGCAGCAACAGCTGAACTCAGGGTGGGTGGAAGGGTGGAGGGAGCTGTGGCTGTGGTAGCCCCACCTCTTTCTGCAGCAGCACCCAGTGTTAGCCCAGGCTGGGCTGGGGCCTCACCTGGAGAGACTGCCTTCCGGGGGTGGGGGTGTCTCGGCTCCTCGGGAGGAGGAGGGACAGAGGGCTGTCAGAAGGAGGAAAACACAATGGATAGCAAATCATTCTCCTAATCAGGAACATGAACACTCCCATTTGATAAACTCCCATTTCATAAACCTAGGTTTCCATTCATGTTCCTGTTTGCCTACCAGAACATGCAGGGACAATGTTCAAAGTAATGAAAAAGAACAAATATGTGGTAAAATTGGGTCTGTTAGGGTTTCCCAACATGCTTTGGTGGAGTGCAACATGACAGGAATGGTCAGTTCTTTCAAGTAGAAATATAGTAATTTCTGTCTAAAAACTAATATATACAGTACTTAAGCACAAATACAAATCTGCTCTGAAATGACAGTGTTCACAATAATTCGGTATCTTCTGGAAGCCTTTCCAGCTAAGCTATGTCAACACTGTTTCAAAATCTTGCTTCAGAAAAATATCTGGAAGACTGGAATATAGCTTCTCTCTGAACTCGTATCATTGAAAGGAGCTAAAGCTCTATTAGATGTAATTATTCCTTGAAATTCTAAAGCAGTGTTCATAAGAAAGAGATTAAAGCATTAGGAATACTTCACAAGGAACCTACCTTTAAGTGAGCTCCTTCCTAGAAATACTGATAAAATAATTAATACTAATAAAAAATTAAGCATTCAGCAAGTTTTCAAGTTAAGAAAATTTTCCCTTTTTGTTTGCTTTATGCACTATCAAATTTATTAGTGTTGTCAGTCTCACAGGGAAACTGCCACAATTTCAAAGGCATTTAAAGGCACGTAAAGAGGTGAACAGTTCCACAGCTTCCTGGCTGTGGCATCAATCCTTTCTCATTTCATTCCCACTTGAAGCATCTAGGTGTAGTAGCACAGGATACTGGTGCAAACACAGTGATTTCCTTCTACTCCAAAAGCCACTGAAGGCAGCCTTTGATCATATTTCTTCATCCTACAGATTTATTTTTATCACTCTCCTCTTGCTTTTCCTTTTTCTAGTTACATCCACCATTTTTAGTCTTAAAACAAGGTGTTCACAGAACACAACTATAGAAATCAAAATTCTCAGATCTAGATTTCTGTCAGTAAAATCCTTTGAAATAAAAGTACCTCTTTTTAAAATGCCACCTCATCAACAATGTTCTCTTAGGAATATACATGAGAATTCATTGATTATACCTAAAAAATCACCTCTCCAAGTCAAAAAGGTTCTGAAGGCTGATTTCCATATTTTATTTTCCTTTCTGATGTTATGCACTTTGTCAGTCATGCACTGAGGGATCCTCACCTCTGGGAGAATGCCACCTGGAACAAGGATGGACCCATAAATTCAAGTTGGCAGAGATCAAAATTATTGGCAACTAATAATCCTGTGGAATGTTACATGTGATCCCTGTGATCTGAAAGCACAACATGGGAGTTGTGAATGAGGTTTATAGGATGGAAGCATTATGAAGACAGTCACTGATCATGTTTATTAAGTTAGCTATTAAAATTTCTATTTCAGAACAAGAAAGGTCAAGGAAAGTCAAGAAAAATCAATCTGTGACCTCCTTTGGAAAATCTAGCATACCTGAAAGCTACATAAAACTTGGGCTGAAGGGGAGAATTCTTAGAGCAGAGAACCTGTCCATGTACTTTGGAAAGATTTTTTTGAGCTAGTGGCTAAATACAAATGGGATGTAGAGAAAAATTTTGTTGTTCTCTTAATTCTGCAGGGCTTCCGAAAGAATTCCAAAGCTGTAGCTTATGATCCATATAAACCCAAAGACTCCAGCACAGCTGCTTGACACTGAGTTTTATGAGATGGCTCATATGGCTCATAGTAAAAGTGGCTATTTCTGTGATTTTTAATTTTTTAGTTGATAGCCAAATCTGGGCAAAATAAAATGTTTCCCTCAAAATTCTTTCAACATTGCTACCTTTCTATAGCATGTGTTTTAAACTGTTGTACTTCCACTTATTCCTTCTATTATTGCAGCTGAGGTGCCTTCATCTAGTGGGACTTTGTTGTACTGAAGAGTGTATCCTTGGTATTGGTTAAATATCTTTTTCCATAAAACTGTAAAATTAATACATCAATATTTTACAATATTTGGACCTTGGGTATGTTGGTGTAGTTATTTCTTTCAATTAGAAAGAACATTATGCCAACTTACCAGCTGTATGCATGTTCAGAAAGGCAAGGGAAGGAAAACTGACTTTTGTTTTTTAATTATTTCAACTCTAAATAAAGATGTGTTGCTAAAATATTTCTGCATATTCCATCAACATTAGCTCTTCTCTGGACTGAGAAAAACAGCATATATAGCACAAATTTCAAAAAACTGCTGGTGGAAGTTTTAAAATTGTTGGGGAAGAGATTTTATGGCTTCTTGCTAGAGTTGATGATGGTACACTACTTAGTAATTTGTATCATGAGAGAAAAGAAACAGAGAGGTAAAACTGTGATTTGAGGTAGCTGTACCCTTGTGATTTTCAAGCAATCATATACAAATATGTGAAGTACACAATAGGAATTAAAGAGTAGGTACTGAAGCATTATTTATCATGAAACTCAGAATATGCATTGACTATGTATAAATCCATTTGGGAACCTTTAAAATGCTACTAGCCTTTGAATTATAGATATTTCTGTGACACAGGGACACTTGTACCTAAACAGGATTGATTCACTGACGATAAAGAATTGAGTCACCCTCTGCATCACTGATTAGCAGCTTCTGAAGTAAAGAAATGACAGAGTGATGTTCTGCCATCAGCCTTGACAGTGAAGTGCTCACAGCCCTGTTACAGAAGATCAAGTATGAGATATCCAATGCAAACAGGAGACAAAGGTGATAGAATCAGTCCTGCCCTGGCAAACAGTCTCTTCAGGGGACCAGATACATTTTTGAAGTAAAGTATTTGGACAATGAAACATCTAAATATCCTCAAACTTCGGAGTGTTAAATATTCTGTTTCAGTAATTCTTAGCCTCATGTATGTGTGATGAGCCACTCAATGTTATAAAAGGTTCCAGAAAATGCACAATGCCACATTTCAAATGAAATGTTACTTAATTCCCTGCTGGCATGAGCTTGTAGACATAAGCTTGCTCTCTGTTGAAACAAATCTAGTGTTATGTCAATAAATTTAACACCTTCAACTCATAGCATATAAGAGACCAGCTTTTCTTAATTTTTGTTTTTCGAGGTAAAGTTGTGGATTGATTACATGAATTAACACTGGTTAGTACCTCTGCTGGCAGCTCAGGGCCAGTCTATACATTCACCTGTTAACCTCCTGCTGCACGTTAAGGAAGTGCAGCACACTGAATTTAAGGCTCTGCTAAGTGGACCAGCTTCAGACCAGGCTGCTCTTAACAGTTGTAAGGATTAAATTCAGAAGAACTAAATTCAAACACTGTGTACCACAAAAGCAGAACACAGCACAAAACCAGGGTGTAAGTTGATACATACTTGTATTGGTATCCAATGAGAGCTCTGGGGCTGTGACTTGATCCTTGAAGAACTGTCTGCAACTTACCTGCGCTTTTTTCATCTCACTTCAAAGTTCCTTTCTTTATTTCCTTCTTTCTGTTCTTTACTATAGAATGCTGACATCATATGCTTTATTGAAGTCACAGTAACACAATCTAACTTCTGCATTTGTAAGGACTTCTGAACCTTGCCTCCTATTCAGAGAACACTGACAGGTCCTAATCATAAATCTGGACAAAATGTTCTGCTGTTTGTACTATGAATTGGCATAGTAACACAGAACGTTCCTCCTGAATGACAGGGCCTAGTTCCCTGCCACTACAAAAAAGCTCTGTTGTACAATCACCTCATGCATTTATCAAGTGCCATATTAAAAACAGAAATATTTTTGTTCCCACTAATTCCATGGAAAATCAGTTTCATTATTCAATTGCAGTAATGACTAGAAACATTATTCTGATTTCCTGATACGTTTATTACTGAGTAGTACATATCTGTTTGTTCTTGTGTCTTTCCCCTTCAATTAGATGGTTTTCATCCTTCATGTTTACTTTCCTGATATATTTATAGACAGCACTTGTGTCTCCTCTCTGGTTTTGTTTTGTTGCAGTAAACAAGCTGAGCCATCCTAAAATCTGTTTTTATGAAAGACTGTCAAGTTCTCTGGTGATGCACCTAACTTCCCTCTAGCCCCCTTTTAGTTCAGCCTTAGCTCAGCTACAGAACAATTGACTAGACATTTTCACAGTACCCCACATGAGATATTACCAGGGCCTTACACAATGACATTAATACCTCCTTACTGTAAATGAAATGCATCTCCTTGGATTAAACCACTTCCTTGTGATAGTTTAATCCCAGCTAGCAACTAAGCACCCTGCAACTGCTCCCTCGCTCCTGCACGAGCAGGATGAGGGAAAGAATTGGAAGTGTAAAAGTGAGAAAACTTAGGGTTGAAATAAAGACAGTTTAATAGGGAAAGCAAAAGCCATGCAGCAAACAAAGCAAAACAAGGAATTCATTCACAACTTCCCATGGGCAGGCCAGTGTTCAGCCATCTCCAGAAAAGCAGGGTCCTGTCACATGTAACAGTGGCTTGGGAAGACAAACACCATTACTTCGGACTGTCCTCCCTTCCTTCTTCTTTCCCTGACTTTTATTACTGATGCCACATAGTATGGGATATCCTTTGGTTAGCTGGGTAGCCGGCTGCCCTGGCTGTGTCCCCTCCCAGTTTCCCGTGAACTCACAACCCACTCACTGATGCAGTGGGGTGAGGAGCAGAAGAGGTCTTGGCTCCATGCGAGCCCTGCTCAGCAATAACTAAAAAATTTCCTGCATTATCAACACTCTTCTCAGCACAAATCCAAACCACAGCCCCATCCTAGACACTGAGAAAAAAATTAACTCTATCCCAGCCAAAAGCAGCACATTTCTCTACTTATGGTGATTCCTGAGTATATCTCATTTCCAAATTTCATGAGCATGCTCTCACTGATTTTATCAGGACTACTACAAAAATATCAAATAAGACCATCATAAAACAAATCCTTTAAGCCTGACATCTTTCTTTTCAACCTTATTTGTGGCTATCTCACTTTTCAATTTCTCTCCTAACCCCCATATGCTCATTCTTTCCCAGGTGATACCGTATCAAATGTTTTTGGGAATTAATATAGCAAATCTGAGTTTTTCCAAAGCTTTGCAGTGAGACCAGGTTTCAGGGTCTGTGGCTGGCCAGGTTACTTTTCTTCTCTTCAAATATATGCAATTACAGTCCAAATTCAGCTCACCTAAAAGACTGAACAGAGAGAGATGGGGATTGTGCAATCATGACAAGGTTTGACCTCTGGAGACACCTGTCACCACCGAGTGTAGAAGAGGAGTCTCAGCCTACAAGCCCTCAGTTAAATGCCTCAAGGACAAGGCCAGACCCACATTTGCAATTTTCCAGTCATAACATTCTTAACTGATCAGTTCAAAACACTTCTCACTAGGTTTTACATATTACCTGTTTCAGGACTGCAGATGGGGTCCCCATGATCTGAAAGCACAACATGGGAGTTGTGAATTTTTTGCTGTGGTGATAATTTCTGTTCTGCCATTCACATGAACTTAAATGTTCTGCTGGGCCATTCAGAATGTACAAGGCATACCACTGTTTTCTAAATTTTTTAAAAGTTATTTTATTATGTAACAGATAAAATGCATTGTTAAAGTTATTTATAAAGTTACTGTAAATGGTAATGATTCTCCTCAGGCAGTTAACAGGTGCAATCGAGAATGTAACACCTTGTGGAAAAGCTGTAGGAAGGAACAGAGAAGTATTTACTTTTTGATGAGGATTAGTGTTTAAAAAAACACAAAAACCTAAAACTGTGCTCATATTATCTAAGAAATATTTATCTACAAAATAGAGGTTTGTGAAAGAACTTGGGGTGATTTTTCTTCTCTGCTCTGCTCTCATGAGACCCCACCCGGAACAGTGTGTGGAGTTCTGGTACCCCCAACACAAGAAGGACACTGAACTGTTGAAGCACGCCCAGAGGAGGCCATGAAGAGGACTGGAGCACCTGCCCTCTGAAGACAGCCAAAATTTGGGCTGTTTGGCCTGGAGAAGATGTGGAGCCTTCATAGTAACCTTCCAGTATGTGGAGTGGCCGTACAGGGAAGCTGCAGAGGGGCTTATCGGGAGCTGTAGTGATAGTACGAGGGGCAATTGAGAGGAACCAAGAGAAGAAATATTTAGGTTAGACACACAGAAAATGTCCTTTACTGTGAGGGTGGTGAGGTTGCCCAGAGAAGCTGTGGATGCCCCATCCACGGAAGTGTTCAAGGCCAGGTTGGCCAGGGCTTTGGAGCAACCTGGTCTAGTGGAAGGTGTCCCTGTCCATGACAGGGGGATTGGAACTGGATGATCTTTAAAGTCCCTTCCAATGCAAACCATTCTATGGCTCTATGATTTTTTCACCAATTTTACTCTTCAGACCTTACTGATGTCATAATTTACAAAATAATTTCTTATTCATGACCATTTAAAAAATATAAAGCACTTTACGCCTTATTAAAGTAATGTATTTTTAACTGTCATACTCATCCTGAAAACCAGCATCATTTAAAGGTCAGGTCTCAATTTCTTGAGGGAGAGCACACCAGCAATATGACCAACAGGTTTTAAAGGGTCCAGCTGCATGGGGACAGCCAACAGTAGATGCTGTCTCAAGCCAGCACACAGCTTCCAGTGAGAACACGCTGCTGGAGATGGCTGATGTTAACCAAAACCTGGCCACTCCTGCAGCTGGGGTTGTGCTCTCCCCTCAGGCACTCCTGTTGGTGCCAATTAAGGGACTCTTTAAACACGGGCAGAGCCAGGTTTAGAAAGGAGACACAGTTTATTCTGCGCAGGGCACAAGGTGGAAGTTTTCCACAAATCAAGCACACCGATTCTCAAAACTTTGCACTATATACACATTTTAGCAAACAAAGATATCACAGTTCATTGAGTACAAGTTATCTAGTTATTAATTGGTATCCTATCTTCTGTTGTTTAAAGTATTATTTCCTTTCCCACACTAATTAGTCCACATGCTCAGTCTTCTTTTGAGCTGGTGGTCCATGGGTTGGTGGTTGCAACCTCCCACTGCCATATTCTAAAGGCCGTATAGACCAATCCCTCGCACTACAAAGGGTACGAGATCTGTGGCGCCAGCCAAGGGACAAGAGACACAACAGGTGACAAGAGATAGCCAGTGACACAGCAGGAGCCGACGACTCAACAGGAATGTCCGATATAAGCTCAGGTGGTCCTTTGCCCAGGGTCCCTCCCATCTGAGGTTGAGACCTGTTTCACTGGTAAGGCAGTGTTTTCCCCTGTTTTACAGCCCCCTCCTCAACCTCTGTAGCTCTCTGGGCGATTTGTTAACTCTTTCTGACTCTGGAGATGTCAGCATCACTGCCGCCCGTCGGCCCGAGGCGCGGGACCGGCTGTAGCAGGCAGCGGGGCCGGCTGTGGCAGCCACCGGGCCTGTCCCCCTGCGCCGGGGCTCGGAGCAGCCGCCGGCCACAATCGGCAGCGGCGGGAGGCCGCGAGCAGGGC
>VZRS01012163.1:42307-233847 GCA_013398055.1 Ifrita kowaldi
CGCTGGGGTTCGCCCGGCCCGGCCCGGCCCGGCCCGCTGCCCGGGGCCCTGCGCACCGTGAGGTGTCGCTGCCGGGGAAGTCATGCCAAACGTTAATTAAAAACTATATTGGAGGTTTACGCTGTGCTTTCTGAAGTTTCATGTGTTGCCGTCAAAGATCTATCCAAGCGGTTTTACACACGTTTCTATGAAGCGAAATATAAACAGAACATAATTAACTGGTGTTGAAACTGTTGTTTTATTAGTACAGCAACTTCATAGACGATTTGCGGGTCTATGTGAGAGGAGGAACTGGTGGAATGGGTTATCCCAACCTGGGAGGGGAAGGAGGAAGAGGTGGTGATGTCTGGTTCGTCGCCCGGGAAAGGACTACCTTAAAGAGCATTAGGGAGAAATATCCCCAGAAGCGATTTGTAGCTGGAACAGGAGCCAACAGCAGGTAAGAGTCTGTTTAATGCAAGTTGTTATTTACAACTTTTTCAGAAAGAAAAACGTCAGCTTACGTTACTAAGACGGGTTTAATTTCTCCTAGTGTTAAAGCTCTAAAAGGTGAAAAAGGAAAAGATTGTGAAGTTCGTGTGCCTTTGGGAATTTCAGTTCTTGATGATGATGGCAAGCAGATTGGTAAGAACATTTGCTTTGTGTTAAGGTATTTAATGTTTGTCACGTTTATTGATAACATCTAGTGGATTTCTAATGCCAGGATGTTTTAAGGCTGCACATTTTCTAAAATATGTGTCTGTTTTTCTTTGTTTAGCCAAAGAGTTGACAAACACACTGTAAAAATTGTTGGAAAAGCAGGGACCCCTTCCAGAAATTAGCAGTAGTTGGCCTATATGACTACATACAAGTCCTTTGCCATTGGAAACAAGTGTTAAAGGACAGAAACCATACTGATCGTCCAAAGAACTGTTCATGACCTCACATAAATTATGTCTTCATAAACCCGAGTGTCCCAATATCTTTACTGAATTATGAAAATGCTTAGAAGACAAAGATCCTTGCTGAATGTCAACATTCTAGGTTACTTAAAATGCATATCTGTTTTTTCCTCACAAGGAAGATCTCTTTCAGTATAGTGCTCTGGAAATAGCTCTCAACAGTTCCTTTGCAGTTTCTCAAGAGTTTTTCTTTTCAGACTGTTCAGAATTAAAACTAAATTGCCCCAGTTTGGATGTTTAACTAAATTGGATGTATTGCAAGATCTGTTTATTATGTAGGCATAGCAGTGGCTAACGATACCCAAATGTTGTGCTTTTTTTGTTGTTTTATTTATTCTGACCCTAAGGGAGATATCACAGCCTGCATCTTAATGGAAAAATATGGAACATCTGAAGGGAGCCACATCTCTATCAATGCATATTTTTCCTTGCATTCTTGAATTCAAATACTGGAGGCTTCAGAACCTCCATCTTGGCCATGCCTGCACTTTTTGTGAGGTGACTGTGTGTATGACAGAGAACAAAACTGGGGTGTGATGGCTTTCATTTGTTTCCAAAACAAGGAAAATCACCATGACCTTGAGGGCACAGTTCTTGCAAGGAAGCATACAGAAAATCGTCTCATAACTGGAGACATTTAAATGGAAAATCACAACTGAACCACTGCAGGGGATTGTGTTTGTTTACTAAGATATTTATTTTCAGGAGAGCTTAATGCAGCAGGAGAAAGATTCTTAGCAGCTCGTGGAGGACTTGGAGGCTCTTTGGCTACAAACTTTCTGCCTTGCAAAGGTCAGAGGCGAACTGTTCATCTTGATTTGAAACTTATAGCAGATGTTGGCTTAGTTGGGTAAGTACTGTAGTTTGAAATCTTATTAGTTTTCAAGATATTAGAAAACAAAATAGTACATTTCAAATTCAATTTCAAAGAAATTTGGGAGTCTGGAGGATGAGTGTTAATTGTACATTTGCATTGTCACATAAGTTATTTGCAGTTTGAAAAAATCAGATTGAGTATAAAGCTAGTAAATTAATTTTAACATTTTAAAAGTATTTGTTATGTTTTGGTGAGTGAAGGGCTTCATGAATCAGGATAAATATATAATTGTATTTAGCAGTTGCAGTGGTCGCCACAATATTATTAGCACAGTATTTGTGAAGTAAATAGGAGGTGCAAAACAGAGCCAAGAACACTGCATATTGTATATTTAACTTCATGGCACTGGCACAAGTGGATCCTTTCAGTAGCAATTCCAAAGAGAATTCCAGAGGCTATGTTTCCTACTCTCCCAAAAAACCAGCTTGGAACATTGGAAGGAAGTAATTACAAACTAGGACAGTTGGACTTGCATATCAGTGTTGCTGCTTTACAACAATGCAGATAAATATATGTTTATTTGGAGAAAACTTTTAAGAACCTATGCTTGTAGTGTAGTACAACTATTGTTCTATTCAGTATCTGCTAACATAAATCAGGCCCGTGGTCCTTATTAATAAAAAACATAGGAAAGGTCCTTATTAATAAAAAACATAGGAAACATGAAATGATGATGAGTTTGAGGTGGAAATAGTCTAGTTGGTATACACCAATAAAAAATGGAAACTTGAAGACAGCATGGTTTTCTAGCTATATTTTTCTTTTTTGTTATTAGAAATAATTTTGTTAATGTAAAATTTCTGTAAAGTTACATAATTTTCAATTGGTCTTCAGTAATTACATGACAGAATTTTTATCTTGTTTTTGTCAATGTGAAAGTAAAGGAGTTTTATGATGCTGATGCTTCTTTAATCTTGTATTTTAGCTGACAGTTTGCCTTCAAAATGGATACAAAAATCATTATCAGTCAATTAGAGAAGCATGTATTTTCTTACTGAGAGTATGAATCAGCCTCTGATATTTTGTGGTTGTACTTTGATCTCTTTGTGTTTGCTATTTTTACCATTTTTATGAGTGGTTTGCTATTAGATCAGGTGAAAAAAAACAACGTAGACTTGAGAAAGGCTCATCAGGTTTGGGTACAGGTTGTGATGTGTTAGTCTAGGTTGCAATTTAAACTTCAAAGAACATATTGTACCTCAGTGGAAACAAAGCACTCACTTGAGCAGAGTAACCCTCAGGAATGTCTTTAAGGCATCTTTCAACATCAGAGTGTATTAAAACTACACTCAGTAGTTTCCCTATTATAACAAGATTTTTGTTTTTTAAGAAAGATTTGTGTACAGCCCCTTTATAAAGGCCTGTAATGTAGTACAAGCCTTGTTAACAGGCCATGGTTCTGCATGTATTCAAGTGGAGAGTATTTGGTTTTCTGTGGGACACCTCCTTTGTATTTTGTGGCTGTGTTGTGTTGCGTGTAGACAGTTTTCTTTTATCATGCTGTGATGAATATTTGTGAATTTGACTGGAACACAAATCTTGTGTGGACTTTCTGGATGGAGTATGTGCCAAGGGTAAGGACGGTAGTCTATCCTTGGATGTCAGGATTGACTTCAGGTTTTACATGGATCAAGGCTATTGCGACTTTTACAGCTCAGGTTAATCTTTAAAAGAAGTGGGTGTTACAATTTCAGTCTTAACTTAGGTTTCCATTTCAGTGGGTAGATGTATTCTGTGAAGAAGCTCTTGTGAAAGCTGGTGTATCCCTTAAGGAACACTTTTGTAGTATGCAGGTGTAGCTATCCCTTGTAAAAATGTTCTAACAGTCAGTTGTGCACAGACCAGCTCCTAGGGCTTCCCTGGTGTTCTTTTAGGTCTATTTGGTAACAAAACAGGTTAGTACTAATTTCAGGATCCCTCATACAGCTTTGCTGCCCTAAAACCACACATAAACTGTGCATGTGTGTCTATATACACAGTCTCACTCTCTCTGAGTTTACGTTTGCTCTGCTATGGTAGCTAAACTCTAGCTTAGGTACCACTGGTACTTAAATTGTAGACTTTCATAAACCTTGATGTGTATGCTAAGAGACTGTAAATCCAACTGGTAAGATATATTAGCATGACAGCTTTTTAAAATGCATGCATACTTTACAAAATTAGCTATAGCACATGAAGACTGAATTCAAGTGTACCTGGATGGTAATGCTGTATTTCTGTCTGCGTGACTTTGGAAGATTTCTCTTAAATCTATTACACATGTATTTACATAACTCTGCTGCCTGCATCCTTAGGAAGTACTGTTGGATTTAGAAAAATTATTCAGATTTGATTTAAAAAAAAAACCTCATAATGATCTGAGGTTTGTTCATTTTGTAAAAAAAAAAAATAGTCTGAGTAGGTGAGTACAAAAATGAGTTGATAGCATTGAGTTTGAAGAACACATTTGAAAATAAATATACAGGAATCACATAGGTCAGTGTATAAATCTTGACTTTCCTTCTAGGTTTCCAAATGCAGGAAAGTCATCCTTGTTAAGCAAGATTTCTCATGCCAAACCTGAGATTGCAGATTATGCATGTAAGTTCATACTCTTATTTTTACAGCAGTAATATTTCCTGGGAGCAAGAAGTCTTTTCACTGACTTTCTTATAATAAAGGTTTGTGATAAAGAATAGGGTACAGGAATGTTGCCTGGTTTTTTAATTGTAAGAAATACTTCAAGGAGATACTTGCTGCTTCAGTATCCAGTTCCTTTACCCACCTCAGTTTTTCATGTATACACCCCCTAGTGCTTCCACCTGTTAATGTAGGGTCTGTTTAACATCTATTTTCATCTCAGCCCATTTTATTGCAACTGAGTCTCTGTGGTGTGTAATATCCTTGGTCTACTGAATATGTACTGTTGAATTCCTTTGCATAAACATCTTGTATGCTTTGGAATTTGCTACCACTTGCAACAGAGAAGATTTTGGGTTTTTAATCTATCCACTGAAAAATGGACAGAAATTTTTTGTTATTTTTTTATCAGTAAGTTAGGATTAGTCATCTAATCTTCTTTAATTAAAAAGTAAGAGTGCAAGTACTGATATTTCCTACTGACCTTTTTGCACGATTCCCAATTCTCTACAGCCTTTTCTCAGATTGAAGAGTCCTATCCCACTTTACCTTTCATTATTTTTCCCTGTTTGGAAGCTAATCCATAGTCTAAGTAATAATTTTTGTGTCTGGGACGTCTCTACCTTCACTGTTCCCTTTTTGGGATGACTGGAGCAGAACTGCAGAAAGAGAGAAGATGTGGTGAAGCACTGGATTTTTTTTTATCTATCTTATTTTGTTTTTTCTTTGTTCCTTTTCCTTATTTTATCTTTTTGCTACTGCACATTTGTTTAATTTAAATACACTGAGAAAGTCCTACAATATTTAAATGTTTTATAATATTAACATTTTTTTAAATGTTAAAACTAGTTTTGTTTTCTTCCTGTCCCCTTGCCACAGTCACAACAATACAGCCTGAACTAGGAAAGATCATGTATGCGGATTATAAGCAGGTTGGTATGAAAGTTCACTCTGGTTTTTTGTTAAAGGTATGTAGAGTTACTATGTTGCTTAACAGAATTTCAGAAAGAGAAAGAAAACTTGTAGGTATTTTCGTATGTGTATCTATAATGTGTACAGGTCAAATGCAATTGCATGGACTTAACAGGAGTTGTGGCAAAAGTACTATTTTATGAAATAAGAGAGTTTCATGGCCAAGTCCAGTAGTGTGATACAGAGCTTATTTCAAGTCACTTTATTAAATGGCTTCTCATTTTCCCTTACCTCCTTTCTGTGGTTCTAATCCTGCCTAATAATCTTAGAGGTATGAAGTTGTTTATGGAATTGAGATTACTGTGTCCTAGTATAGTCTTAGAAGTTTAGGATTTGGAAAAAAATCGCTGTTTCAGAGACCCACCTGTTATCTTTATTTAGAAGAAGCAAACGTTCTGCAAGTTGCCTATACAGAGAGCTCTGGACTGAGTCAATAATTTTCAGAATGGATTGCAAATAATAGCAGATTTGTCCAATAGCTGAAGATCTACCTTAGTGAATGTCAGGGAATTTTGTGATTACAACCCTGTTACCATAACTTCTTGTTATGGCTTTCAGGGTTGGCTGCTCTTTTGGTTTTTTGTGTTTGTGGGTTTGGTTTGGTTTGGTTTGGTTTTTGGGGTCTAGGGTTTTTTTTGTTTGGTGGGTTGGGTTTTTTTAATTAAAAAGTAAAATAGTACGATGTGATAGTGATGACCTGAACAGCCAGGATCGTGCACTACCTGAGAGGTAAGGCACCTGGGTCCAGTTCCTTTTGTGGTAGGCAGTAGTTCTGGAAGACTGGTGGAGCTATGGCCCTACCACTTTAATTTTTGTGAACTCTGTTCCACCCAGCTTCTTCAGATAAAAGTTAGCAGATAATTGTGTGGTGCCTGGAATCTGTTCTACAGTATCCACTGGGGGGGAAAACAGTGCTAAACGAGACTCTTACTAATGGGTTTTGGACCCCAGCTTCACTTAAAGTTGCAGCAAACATTTTCATTCCTCAAGCTTGAATCTTCTTTGATGTGCTTTTACTTGGTTTTTGAAGTATATGATACATGCAGCACTGGACTCATCACTTTCGAGATAAAAGGCGAGTGCATAAAAGGGTTTCAGATGAGTTAACCAGAAAAACATAACCCTCAGATATGAAAAGACAAAAAACTACTGGTTTTGCTTTCAGAAGCAATAATGCTAGGGAAATTCAGTAGCTGATGCTTGAAATCTTCATTTAACAAACTTCAACAAAACTGTGTCTGAAAGGAAGTAAGTCTAGTTTGTCTGGTTCTCTGTAGAGATGCAGTATGTCTAAGGGAAAATTTTCTTTGTGTTCATTTTATCTGCTAGTTTAGGATAGCTTATCCTAGAAAGCTATGCTGCAAGTAAACAGGGTTTTTCATAGCCCTTTCAAAAATCTGTCTGCCATGAATGAGGATCTCTTGCTCTTACTGGTGTATCTTTCTCCAGCTAGAGATCTACTTGCACTCCTGGCTTTCTTTTCTGAAGTCTTTTTCTTGGCATAGCCAGTGATCCTTATTGTTGGCCATTTCTACAGTTCATGGCTTTATAGCACAGTGTTGGGTATAGATAAAATACCTCTTTTCTAAAGTCAAGGGAACTAGTGACTGTGGTCACAGGGAACTTCTGGAAGTAAGAGGAAGTACTCTCCGTATTGCAACTGCTGAAACCGAAACAACATAAGCAATGTAGTTAATAGCAATAACTGAGGTGTCTTTCCTGTATCACTCAAGGGACAAGAATTCAGTTTTTCCTACAGAACACTGATATTTTTAAAGAGATATGTAGCAATGTGCTTATTTTATCTTAGTACATTATAAAAAGAAAATACATTCAAGTTACCTGGTACTGTCTGTCATTACTACTTGGAAAAGAAAAGACACAAAGGTCGAGGATCTGTGTATGAGTTGGGTTTCAGGTCTCCGTACCAGTTCATGAAAAGTAGCAGAAGCACTTACATTTTCTACCAGAGTATCTGAGCCCCCTTCTGCAATAGGTGGCACACTGGAAATTTTATGGTATGCTGGCTTCAGGCATTGTTCAATTTAATCCAGCTGCTGCCTAAATGAGCATTAGAGAGTTTTGAAGACCCTACCTTTGCTCGTCTTTGCTTCACTCTCTGTCTTAGCTTTCTGTGAGTTACTGAATGGGGGTTTCATTATTATTCTGCTCTTTTTCGGTCTGCCTCAGCTATCCAACAGCCCTCTCAACCAGCAGAAGAAATGACAAGGTCCCTGCCCATTGTGGCAGTCTTTGCTGGGCTCTGGCTGGAACCTGATTGACTAATCAAAGTCTCATTTGAGCTGAAGAGCAGAAGTCAAATTCTTGTATCTTCTCATGCTCAGGGGAGCAATGTTAAGAGAGTTTGTATTTGGAGTAATGATACAGCCACAAGGAACAGCCTTTATTTTCTTTTCTAGTGACAGTTTGAGTTCTGTACAAATGTGATAGCCTAAGCTACTTGCCTTTCAGAGCCTGTTTTATTCTCAGGTAATACTAAATTTTCTAAGGTCTCTGCTGAGGTATTATTAGCCTCTATTTTGTACTTTGCAGACAGCTATAAAAAATTGACAGGGGGAACATGAGGAGCACCAGGTTTGTATAATAGCAGCATTTTGTTTAATCTGCTTCTAATGATAGATTGTAAATGTATTGAAACAGCCAACTAAATATTTGTGCCAGTTTGGCCAAAATCTAGCAATATATCCTCTGAGAGAAAAACAGGCTACACCAATGCATATTATTTTGTCTGGGCTCTTTTGTTTATGTAAAATTATAATCCCTGTTGGTTGTTGAAAGTACTTGGGTTTGCTTACTGGAAGTATTTTGTTTGAAACTTTTGTTTCCCTAGATTTCAGTAGCTGATCTCCCAGGACTGATTGAAGGTGCACATGCAAACAAAGGGATGGGCCACAAATTTCTCAAACATGTAGAAAGAACCAAACAGCTTCTCTTAGTTGTAAGTTAAATAAAATTTACAGTTTATTGAAATCAAAGGCAGTCAAATAAACAAAATGCATTTTAATTGCAATGTAGTGGGAATTAGAAAATCATTTGTAATTTGCATGATTTATGATAAATATAGCTGTAATTCTGTTTACAGAATGGAACACTCAAATGACTGATGATAAATTCTTAAATAGAATTGATCATTGAAAGTTTCCAATTAATTTAGAACGGTGAAGTGTTCCAAGCATAACAAAAGCATGGAGTGGTATTTTTTTTTCTGTAAGATCCCCATAGGAAGTTTACATACCAGACCTTTAAACACTGTATCAGAACTAACCAGTTTGTGCCTCCAGTGTCTGATGTTTCTTGGGTGTATAGTTGCCCTCTGTTATTTGCCCAGGAGTGAACACATGGCTATGGACATTCCAGAGCAAAATAGTTGATGGAGAGTACCTTGATACCGTAACAATTTTACACCACAAAGCTTGTTTTTGTGTAACTTTTTCAGGTTGATATTTCTGGGTTTCAACTGTCTATCAAGACTCAGTTCAGAACAGCCTTTGAAACAATAATGCTTCTAACAAAGGTAAGTTCTCATCTTCCTATTTGACAGTTGTAGTTACATGTTGAGTCAAGAAAATGGCTCAGTTTTGATCAAGAAACATTCAAATGTTAGTGTGTCTTCTGAATTTATAATATAAGGCCAGTTAACAAAGAGATTCTCCAAAATGATGAAGTCTTTTATTTTTACCTGCCCAGGTTAAACCACGCTAGTTTATGTTGGGTAATAATCATAATTAATCATATAATTGATTAATCTATGCAGCATGTGGGTTATTTCTTACAGTCAAGTAAAGGTAAAAAGATCCATCGTTTTCAGTTCCCCAACCCAGTAGCATTTTAAGAAGTAGAAGTACATGGTTACAGTTAAATCCCTGCCTTGATGCCCTTATTGCATATCCTAACAGAGGAAAGACACTGGGCCCCAGCTTTGCAGATATTCACTGTTTCCATCTCTTCTCTCTCTACTTCTGATTAAAATAATACATATTATGTCATTTCAAATTTAGCTCTTAACTGTGTGATTTAAGTTGATGAACCTTCTAAATTTCAGGTATTGCTGTTTATTTTTAGTTTATTCATGGTTGTGTTTTTCTGTTACTAAACTGTTTAAGAATTATAACACTCTCCAAATGATTTTCTTATATGTTTTATAGGTCCAACGTGTTTCTGAAATTGATTTTGTGTTCATGGATATCAGAATAAACGAAAGCCAAAACTGTCATTCTTTTTGTAAGAGGCATTTCAGAATGAGCTAGCCTGTTTACCTGAAATCTGTCTTTGAGCAAAAAATTACTGAATCACTGAACATTATTTTCTTCTGTCAGACTGCTTTAATATATCAGCCTTGAGCACCTGAGTCAAACTCACAGCTGCTTAGGCAAGAAAGGCTATTTAGGCAATTAAACAAATGAGAGAGGAGATATAAAATTGAAGTAGCACTTGTTAAACTACAAATACTTCCTAAGGGAAATTTACTTTTCTTTTAAGGAACTGGAGCTGTACAAAGAGGAACTTGTAACAAAGCCTGTGCTTCTTGCCATTAATAAAATGGATTTACCTTGTGCAAAGGATAACTTGGATGAACTTATGACACAACTAGAGAGTCCTCAGGGTAAATGAAATTACAACAATAACTTTCATCAGAAGTAGTAGTAAGATTTCTTTGGGATAACTCTGCATTGGCAGGGAGTTGTTTGAAACTGAAGTCAGCTATTAAATTTATTATTTGAACATATGTTTAAAATCACTTCCTGCATTTAGAGCTCTGTTTATACATGCATTTGGAATGGCTTCACTGTTGGGAAAGGATTGTAATAAAATGGAGATATCCCAAATGATCTTTCCCAGCTATGATACGGGAGAGTTTCCAGTCTAGGTGTCTGGAATAAGAGTTACCTGCATGGAAGGTCCCCTTACAGGCACTGACATATATAGCATTTGTCATGTGTCTCTGGCCTGAACACATGAAAATTCTGGACAGGTCTATGTAGGTTTACTTCAATTTTGCAGTTACATTGGGGTGAGTTGCTTTCTCTTTCCTGGAGTGTGTAGAAACCAGAAAGGTTTAAAACCATATTCTCCCATAATCTGCAATTTGGGATTTCTTTGTACTCTTTGGAAGTGTATAGAATCTTCTCATGGCAGCATTAAGAGTGGTATAACTGCTATGTTAGTGCTTGTCTTCTGAGATTTTAGCTGTATTTTAAAAGACTAATTAAGCAGATAGTGTGCACATTAATTGCAGTTATTTTTATAACTGTAATTTATTAAAGGTTATTTTCTACATTTAGTGGGATTTTATGGGCTTTGTAGTGATACAGTATTTGGGGATTGTACTAACTCTTTCAATACAATTTTTCAGACTTCTTACACTTAGTAGAGGAAGAAATGATTCCGGCAAGTACTCTTGAATTCAGAGAGGTAATTCCTATATCTACATACACTGGAGAAGGAATTGAGGAACTCAAAACATGTATAAGAAAATCCATAGATGAGCAAGCAGAGCAGGTGAATGAAGAATATCGGAAAAAGAAACTCCTACTGCTACAAACTTCCAAAGAAGAACAAATGAATAGAAGCTAGCACTCCTGGATGGATCCAGCACATTTCAGTATTTTTACTATGCACATGAAGCCTTTGTTGTGCAAACCTTCCATTTAATTGTTCCCTCTTCCATCATTGCCTGCTTCCCTCCATTTGTTAAGGCACTTGGGTAGGGCACAGTGAGGGAAGGGCAAGTTTTTTTTATTTACATTGGCTATGAAGCTTAACAGAGTAAAGACAAAGTATGTGCAACTCAGTGCACTGCTTAACAACTGATGGTCCCTGGAGTATTTTTTGCCAAGCGAGAGGAATGGAGGGAATACAACAAAGGAGCAAGTTCAAGGACTCTGCATCTGCCAGAACCAAGGGGAGTTGCTGATGGAAGAATTTTCCAGGGTCTGGGGCTCCTAAGGTGAACCAGTTCTGCTATTGTGACAGGCATTGGATTGTAGGGTTTTTGTTGGTTTTAAGGATATAGAGGAAAACACATATAAATGGCTGCGAGGAAGTGATTTGTAGGAGCACAAAAAGCAAGACTGATTTGTAATGTTTGAGGGTTTTTTGACACCTGCTGGTGCCTGCTGTAGTCATCTTGGTTGTATAAATCCTGATTCCAAATTCTCATGCTTAATTGGTGATTCCCTCCTTTTATGGAGTTGTTGAGTGTATGTTACCTGTTGGTGAAGAAAATGACTGCTTCTCAACAGAGCTATGCATTTCTGGGAATATTTAGTGTTCTAGATTTTGTATTACAAGAAGGCACACTTACATTTTACTTTGAAAAAAACTAGAAGTCATTTATTGTCAGGGTGTTTTCTACTTTAAAGCTATTAAATTGATTGTAAAGCAAAATAAGACTGAATACATCAAAGGCTTATAGTTTGGTTTGGTTTAGTTTTGTTTTGTAATATGTGTATCATACCCTGCTTTAAATTTTGTTAAAAGCAGTCACTGGGAAGGAAGGTATGGTTTCTTACAATGCATTTCTTTTATCATTGGTAATGGTTCTTACTGTGATTTTTCTCTAGTTTTACTGTGTTTGGAGCTAATATGTTTTTACTAAAGCTAAGAATAGGCTGTCAATAATTTTTGATACTCCATTTTACAGAATTGCAGAATCAATTAGGTTGGGAAAAACCTGTGAGATTGAGCCCAACCAATGATCGAACACATTTTGTGAACTAGAACGTGGCATTCAGTGCCCTGTCCACTCTTTCCTTAAACACCTCTACCCTTTACCTCCCTGGGCAGCCCATTACTCTTTCTGTGGAGAAATTCCTTATGATGTCCAATCTGAATCTGCCCTGGCACAGACTGAGGCCGTGTCCTCCCATCCTGTCGCTGGTTGCCGGGGAGAGAAGAGACCCGCGCCCACCTGGCTACAACCTCCGCAGGGAGTTGTAGATAACATCACCCCGAGCCTCCTTTTCTGCAGGCNATCGCAGTGCGGCAGGCTCCGAGCGCTGTCGCGGGCGGGGGTCGGCATTGCTCCCCGGGGGAGACCTGTGTGTTCTCTCCGTGCGTCAGCTGCTCTTTCCAATTCAGTCGGTAAAATAATTACCGTGCTCCAAGTTTTTCTTGGATGTCCTAAGCTGTTAGCTAGGATCGTTAATTCTAACCCGGTACACCTAGATTTAATTTTAAAAGGAGTTTTGTAGAAGGTAGAACTGCATAATTGATTCTCAGAATTAAAGAAAAAAAAAAAAGNTTTCATAGATGAAAACAACATTTTCCAGACTTAGTGAACACCGTTCTTAATCTCACACGTAAAGGGGTGCGTGGGGGTGCGTTTGGAATAAGCCAGCACGGCTTGACTGAAGCTGTCCGCCGTGGGCCGTAGCTGCATGCTGTAGTCAGGTTCCTCTGACCTGCGGCAAGCAGGCTTATCGGAGGGATGCGTTTTAGAGCATCGGCGTTTTCGGCCAGGGCCGGGGGAGTTGTGCACGCTCCTGCTTCAGACCGGAGAGCCCCGAGCCGGCGNTTTAATTTTAAAAGGAGTTTTGTAGAAGGTAGAACTGCATGATTGATTCTCAGAATTAAAAAAAAAAAAAAAAAGAATGGTGGCACTGGTTCTGAACCAATCCCTTGAAACTGGAGAGCTTTAGGCCTCCAGTTTCTTGTGGCCAGTTACCCAAAACTCATAATAAATTTTAAACTGCTAATACTGTTTGGATAGTTGGATAATCCGTTTATTTATAAATTGTCTTGATAAATTATACTGTGACGTCTCTCTTATAGGGCTTTACAAAACAGTGATGGTTCCCAGACCGTGGTCTTCTCAAGGCCGTGCAAGGGAACATAGCTGGTTTTACTAATTTCTGAATTATGTTTATAGTAAATGTCCTTTTTGTCTTTGTTTCATTTTTTTTATCTTGTGGGACATTAATGATTTACCAATTTTTAACCAGCTTCAGCCAACATCTCTTGTTACGGCAACACGGATCTTTAGAATAGGAGGTAAAATCTGTCCCTGAAGTGCTGGTAACTTCTGTGGATCAGATATAAGAGCCCTGCACAGTACAGCTGTAAAATCCTTGGGATGGAAAAAGATGAAGCTGAGAATCTAAGGCGAGGCAGGGTTTTATCTAGCCAAAGTGTGCTTTCTTCCCTTAGACAACTAGTTCAGAAGTGGTTGAATTCCCTAGTTACTCAACACCACTAGGGATAGACAGCAAAATCAGATGGACTAAAGAGAGGAAGAGAAAATCAAAAGAAATTCCGTGTCTGCAGAAATGAGTTGGATATTGGGGAATATTCCATAGCTGCTCTGTATCTGTTTATTACAACACAGGTTTCGTTATTTAATGGGAGGGGCTATTGGGCTGGGCACAGCTCCCTTTGACAGCTTTGTTTGCTTGCACTAATTTTCTGCTTAATTATGTTGTTGTGGTTGTTCATGGGTGTGAACCTGCAGAGGGAGGTCTGTGTGTTTATCTTGGCTTCAGCTGCAAAGTGCACAGAAAGCTTGAAAATTAGTCAGTAATGTTAGTGAACCAAAGCTGCTGCTCTAAGCTGTGCATCTGCATTTCTGTGTCTTACATGCAGTAGCATTCATATTAATGAGTTTCCAAATGTGAAGCCCTCTTTCTCATTTAGTGAAACAATTGGGGTTCATGACTGTGTTGTAAGGTCTCTTTCTTGCCTAGATAGTTTGATAGCAGAATTTCTTTGATGTTGTTGTAGGTGATGGAGCCTATTCATATATGAATTTTATAATATTTCAGGGTTTGATATGGGTAGTTTAGAATAAACTGTCTTTGTACATGTTAGCCCAACAAACTCGCCTTTAGGTTGCAGCTTTTAACAGTTGCATACTGACATAGTTGGGGGTCTGATGCTGTCCAGCAGTAAAGTGATTTACCTATTATGACCTGCAGAGTTGATCTTGAGACTTAGATGTGGGTGTAGAAAATCCACAAGATCCACAAGGGTCTTTTCTCTTCCTCTGGAAAAGCTGGACAGCCATTGAAAAGGCATTACCAGTATTTCCTGTCTTTCTCCCATTTCCTCGAAACCTTCGTATAGAAGGCAGGAAGGAATAGAGAACCACAAGGGTATAAACAATTCAGAGCCTGTGCTTTGTTTTCTGACATTAAATAATCATTGCACCCTTTCCTCACTGCTGTTTAAGTGCAGCCTTGAACCTAACATCTGAAATAATCATACTATATGACTTCTTATGGATTTTTTGCTAAAGACATAAAATTCAAGATGTAAACTGTGTCTTGGAACACCCATAAGAAAGGCAGTTTTTTGCACCCTTCTTATCTGTTGAGATGAATAGATAGATAACAAGCTCTGGAGAAAAAAACTGAAGAAAGAAAAAAAAGAGTAGCTTGAGTTTTGTTTTTTAAAAAAGAGGAAATTGCAGAAGGTGATGGAGTTGGCCTAATGCAAACATATCTGATACTCCTAATTTCTGAATTGCAATGTAAATGCTGTTGCTGAAATTGCATGAAACAAATGTGATGTTGACTCTTCCTTTGTTCTGTTTCTTAGATCCAGTAACACCTTTTTTCGTACTTAGAGAAGTTGCTAAGGTTTCTCTTGATTTGAGGACACTGCTGGTAAGTATGCTGGAGCCATCTTCATTAAGACAATACCTGTTTTGTTACAGTCTTCATCAGGGATCTGAAGCTATAATAACAGTCATAAAGCCAGCAGTATTTGCAAGATGGGATAGGGTCTCCCCTGATGGAAGGGATCGTGGATAACTTGCCTATTTTCAGTTATCTACTACTGCAAATGAATTTTCAGGAACAGCAGGTTTCTGAAAATGGTCAGTCACGTCTTTATTCCAGCTGGTTCTCCTATAGCTCTATATTGGAGTGTGCACTGTCTGCATGGAAGTTTTATCCAGGTAAAGGCAAGCTCTTTATGGGAGATCAAAAGCATCAAGCTTGAGGAGAACAAAAATTGATGCTATATTAGATTTACCCCTCAAGTTCATTTGTTATAGTTCTGTTTTCTTGTAAGTTGATTCTGTCGACCTTACCAAAGCTAAGGTTAAGCATCATGTTAAAATAATCATGATGGAAATACTTCTCTGGTCCCCCTACCCAGGGGGTATCCTGTTAATGACCCACCATCTGAAAAGTTTACTGCCATGAGAAGAGTAGCTTGCCCACGCTCAGCTATCCTTAGCAACAATATAATGCCGTCTTTTTACAAATAAGGTAGTTTTTAGCATAAATGTGGTTGTCATTATTTCTTTCCAGAGTGCTTCGTTAGAATACTGTGATCAGCACTTAATGGTGCCCACATTCCACTGCAATTCTTCAGGGTTAGATGGCATAAAATAATTGCCTAATGCTTTCTGAGGAAACAAATTGGACTTCATTTATTTGTCTATAAATCAATAGAATGCTGGCTAGCTGTATGGCTTGATAATGCTTTTAGTGCGTTTCCAGCGTACAAGGGAATTCCTTTCCGTATCTGAAAACTGGAGCTCCCTGGTCCTTGGATGTTTGCAGGTATAAGAGGAGAGTGAGGGATCAGATCCAGTTGCCTTTTCGTTTGCAGCCATGTCTCTAACCTTTCTGTGATGCAGATACTCACTTACTTGTATATGCATTAAGTAGAACTTCTGGTACTTAAGGCATTGGTTTATGACTTTAGACAAATAGGCACATTGCAGTATAATGATTTGGAAGAAATCTCAGGAGGAGTTTATAACTGAAGGGCGTTCAGTGAGAATTTGCAAAGTATCTGTTCATTTTTAGGTACTATAATTCTTAGTGTCCAGCTTCAAGTACACTCTGGGGTGAATGCTCAGTGCCTTTCATGTATTAGGCATCTTCAAAATATCTTGAGCATGCAGAGAAGGGATAACTTGAATTGAGTCTTTTTTTTTTTAGTTTTTGTTTGCTTTTTAAAGACCTGTCATTGAGACTGTTTCTCAGCATCTCTGCAGGCAAGAGGCTATAGCAGGTATGCAGACAGTGTTTATATTGAAAAGGAAGCTTCAACAAGCGAGCAAGGTTTAACACTTGCTCTGAAGTGGAGAATGTGAAAGCTGAAGAGTCATCTGCTTTCTGTAATAGTTTGTGTGCTTGGACAGTTGATTCAGAAAGGCAGGAGTAGTCTGAAAGAACTGTTAGTTGCTGTTGAAAAATTCATAGTAAATTACTCAGCAGAGCCTCCGCCACTATCTCGCAGCTCTCATCAACAGTTTGGCCTATATAAAATGTGTATAACTGCCTACATATGCATTCCTTGCCAGTCTAATGATGTAGAATTTAAGCAGCTCCCTTTTACTCATGCAGCAGCATGGTAGGACTGAGCATGCACTCTGATACTGTATCTGGCCTAAAGACAGGGAGCTGCCAGTTGAGGACAGGTGAACTTAAATCCTGCTCAGTCAGTGATTCACCTTCTTCACCTGGACTCTGTAACAAAGTCCATGCAGTGACACAAAGGCTGTGTAGACTCACACTTTCTTTTTCATCTTGAACTCAGCGACTTTAGCAGTCTGTCAGCTGAGAAGTCATAACAGTCTGTAAAATAATCTGCCGTTTCATTAAAGCATGAATGTGGTAGGGTTACTACTGTCTTAAGTGTGTCAGACAAAGAAGGTGCCACAGAGTTAGTGCCTACCAGCTGTCATCTGAGTTTATTAACCTGGCACAAATCAACTGTAGTTAGTCCTGTGTCCATGATTTTCTTTTACATTTTTCTTTTTAATTGCAGGAAACAACTTCTGTGGGCAAATATGGGCTGCCGGGATGTTCATGCAGCGACCGTACTGGCCTTCCTCAGTGGAACAGCCTCAGTAGCTGGACTCCTTGCAGCAGTTCTGCTTCCAAACTGGAGACAAATGAGACTGTACACATACAACAAGAATGAGAGGAACGTGACCGTTTACACTGGACTCTGGATTAAGTGTGCACGCTTTGATGGGAGCAGAGACTGTGTGATCTATGACCCACAGTGGTACACGGCTGTCGATCAGCTGGATTTGCGTGTTCTTCAGTTTGCCCTTCCTCTGAGTATGTTTACTGCTGTCTCAGCTCTGTTCCTCTGCATGATTGGCATGTGTAACACAGCCTTTGTATCGAGCGTGCCAAACGTCAAACTGGCCAAGTGCCTGGTAAACAGTGCGGGCTGCCATCTCGTGGCCGGCCTCTTGTTCCTGCTTGCCTGTGCCATTTGTCTCACTCCGTCCATCTGGGTCATTTTCTATAACAATTATCTGAACAGAAAATACGAGCCTGTCTTTAGCTTTGACATCTCTGTATTTATTGCCATTGCCAGTGCCGGCGGTCTGTTTTTCACTTCCATCCTGCTGTTCCTGTGGTACTGTGCATGCAAAAGCCTCCCTTCTCCTTTCTGGCAGCCGCTGTATTCCCACGCCCCCAGCATGCACAGCTATGCCTCTCAGCCGTACTCCGCACGTTCTCGCCTCTCTGCCGTAGAAATTGACATTCCTGTTGTGTCACATTCATCTTAAGGAGACAAAGCCTTGGAAGCCAAGTTCTTGTGCTCATTCAAGCCATGAAAATTGCAGGCTTGATTCTCTGTGCTGCCTTGCACTGAGCATAATCCTTTGTAGGGTCAAGTTTCCCAAGGCTCAAAGCCATGGAGGCCCAAGTTCAGCAAGTCTGTTGCTGTTCTGGTCTCTTTGTTACTTCCTGATGACCTTTCCTTTTTTTTTTCTTTATTTGACACTGAGCTCACTACAGTCAAAGTTGCTGCTAATGCTGGAACAGAACACTAACAATAGTATGTATCCATCCTTTTGCTTACTGATATCAAAGCAAGTTTGAACCTCTTTGAAATTTGATAAGCTATTCCTAGATTCTGATCCCATTGTAGAACCCTTGCACCCGTGTATTGTCCAGATGCAGGTAATGGAACTGGGTGTAGGGGATTCACCGAGTTTTTTGTTAATCCAGACACACATATTGGAACATCTGATGTCTGAAAAGGGTGTTTGGCAGACTAATTCAATTCTGTGCACTAGTCTTTGTTTTTCACTGTACACACAAACAGATACCTGCTTAGGAACTTCTGTAACAGAATTAGTGCCAAATTACCCTTTATTTCCAAAGTAGCTGTCAGAAGGAATAAAACTGATTTAACTAAGAATGTTGTTCTGTGCTGTAATAGCATTTTGTGAATTGCTGGCGGCTAGAAAGTTTTTGTGAATTTTATTTCTAGTCTGTTTTTTTACTAAGCTAGCAAATTCACTAGATCTATTTTGTGATTAAAACAAAAAACTCTAGTATTTAAAAATTCTGGTTAGAACCTCGAATGTTTATTTGAAGGCCTTCTTCAAAACAGATTTTCAAGTAGGATATAAAGTGTTCAGTTCTGGAGAGAAATGTCACTTACTGCAGAAAGGATTAGGAAAATCATAAGGAATTCTAAAGACAATGAAAGATTCTTTTAAAACACTGTATACAAGCTATAACAACATCTCTCTGAAAAGGGAATTGTAACTCTAGGGAGAGATTTTTTAATCTAGATTTTTTTTTAAGTGTATATACAAGAAACAATGAGCTTGTGTGTTTTTCAGAGTTGGTCTTTATGGTTGATGGACTTTTCATGCTGTAGCTTATTTCATTACTGATTAAGACCTTTTCAGCCTTGTTTTTCAACACCTTTCAAATTCAGCTATTTTAAAATCCAGTATTTTCTCTGCTGCCTCATAAATGCAGAAAATTTCCTATTCCTGTTTTCCATAAGACGAGATTTTGAGTTACTTGTGAGCTTCAGCTTGTAGCATTACAAGGATGAGGAGGGATTGTAAATTCCCAACCTGGGACGTCTTTAAATCACTTTTTTCCTTCTAAAATGCAGAGCAGCAGGTGAGCCCTAAGGATCAAAGCTCTTCAATATGGGCTTTGACATTACTTGAAAATTTGATGACAGTGAGTTGAAGAGTGCTATAATTAAGGCAAGCATTTGATTCTCTCAGGTAAATTGAGATCTTACGTTTAACATGTCATCCCAGTAAGGAAAGTTGTTTCGATTGGTGGCATTCTGGAGCTTAGTGGATATTTGCATTTCATTAATCCCAGAATAAATCAGTTTTTCTAAAAAAGGCAAATCAAGTTCTTTAATTCCAGTTCCAAAAATTCATCCAAGGTCCTGAAAACCATTTAGTTTCCTCCTCTAGGTGTTAGAAATAGAAACAAATACTGTGCTGGGCAAATCTTGTTCTGTTAAAATCTGTGAAATAACAGTATGTAAAGAAGGATTGTGTTTAGCTGGTAGATCTCTGACTTCAGTGGACTGAGGGAAGAAGATGATCTCCATCATAATTCCTAGCATAGTTGGTAAAGTGACAGCCTTTAAGACAGAGTGATTGATTAAACAGCGGGCTTAAGGAATTAACACTGTAGACAAAGAATATGTAAGAAGATATGCCTCTAAAGGTCTACACATGAGTCTAATACTCTCTTAGATTTACAAGGTATGAGAGTATGAAGTGTCTTTTTTAATCAGATCATGACTTGCATGGGATTAGAACATGTGTAATGACATGCAAGCCAGTTTTTTGTTTCTTCAAAACTGAACTTTGCTTTACTGTTACTCTGATTGTCCAACACCGTTGCTGGTTTAGCTGCCCATATCCTTGTAAGGCCAAAGCAAAGGGGCTACTGGTTTGTGATTTAATGTCATCTTGCTTCTGCATCACTTCAGTGTCTTTTCTTCTTTGTGCCTTGTTTCAGTTATGAGTTGGCCAGTAAATGTTACAGTCAGTGTCTGATATGCTCTTTGAGCCTGAATTAGCAAAGCATTTTGATCATTTTTGAGAGATGATGAATATGTCTCTTGGTGACTTAAAAAGGAGCTGAATTTTCAGCATCTCCAGAACAAGAATGACAGCCTGGCAAACTGTTGCTTTCTGCAAGAATATGTTTAGCCAGTGTTGTTTTCTGTGCACTTTAATAGCAGATGCCTCTGACAGCTCTTTTGTATTCTGACTTTGATTTTTATGCACAGAACTTTTAATTAGTATTTGCTGCTGCCTAAGCTGATAACTCATTGCTTTGAAAACTGTCTTTCCAAAAGTTAGAGATGAATGAGTTACAGAAAGTGGGGCTCCAGAAGATAATGGATTCCAGTGTAGGTTTTAGTTAGCAAAAAGACTGTTGCATCATGTTATGTCAACGAAGCACGGCTGGCTTTCTTTCATCAATGCTGTTAATGTGTTTCTGCTGGATCCTAAGTGAAATTACCTGGAAGTGCTGTGCTGTATTTCCTTTGTTACAGAAAGAGATGGCCAACCTGTGACACTTGAGCTGAGTGCCACTCCATTGTTTTTTTTGCTAAGGTTGCCATTGTGCCCAGCACCAGGGCTGGAGAGTGACAGGCCCCCCTGGATTTGGAGAGAACACATGTATCCTGCAGGTGTGTCCGCCAGGGAAGAGCCTCTGGGGAGCAGTTAGCACCCCTGCCTCTGACCAGCTGCACCTTCCTGGGCACTATGCAGGACAAGCACCTGGGGTCTTGAACAGAAAGATTTTAATTTTAACTTGTGCAGTCAAAGGTTGGGTGCTCTGGGGTTACAGGAACCTGTATTTTTTCTAGTAGTTCCTGTCCAACTTCTTTAAATCGTGTTTACTTAAGTGTTGGTTCTTTTTATGTGAAACAGAAGATCTGTATTTTTAATAAAAGAGTCTCATTCAGATGCAGTTTATTTTGACTGATTTTGTGGAAAGCAGTAGCTACTAGAATATGGAAGACTTAACCTTTCAGTGTTGATCACCAGACCATTTCAGATGCCTTAACAGGTTTAAAATGTGTATACTGCATTTTAGCTGCCTAATTGTATAGGACTCCTGCTTTGAGCGAAACAAATAATTTTTAAAAGCATCACAAAACCCTAAGCCAGCCTTTCTGAAAAGGGGGGATAAGCCATCCTCCTGCCCTCCCCTCTGCTGTGCAGGATGTGCTGTCAGCTGGAGAATCTGCTGCCTGCTGACCTGTGAAAGTCATTTGGGCATCCCAGGGACTTGTGGCAGTCCAGAAGGATGGTGATGGTTCTTGATGCTTCACTTCTGCTGTGTGCTGCTCCTGGCTACTACAGCTCTGCAGCATTATGGTGACTCAGTACTGAGCCTTTCCCCATTGTAAAGGGGTGAAATACAAAAACCTTTTGAGTGTTAAAAATGTTGATACCATAGTTCAAGTTCACAAAACCTGACTTATTTTGCAGAATAGAGTGAGACTTGCTGGTAATTCCTCAGGATTTCTAGTCTTCTCAACCAGCATTCTAGGAGATTAGATTTTTATCTGTTTTGGGAAATAGTTTGTATGAGAACTGTTCTTGTGGAGTAGGCACAGTAAAAAGCAGTTGTCAGTACAACAACTCATTTGAGGGGGTGGAAAAATGATTTTATAATCTCTGCTTCAGTGGATTAATTTCTTCCTTTGCTGTCACTTTCAGACAGGCCTCCTGTGTCTATGAGCTGGTATAAACCTAGGGGCTGGTTGGATGTTGACATAAGTACTGGGATGCAGAAAACTCCATTTCTCCCAAAGTGTGGGAGTGGCTCATTTTTTTCATATCAAAATTCCTAAAAAACTATCCCACCTATTTGTGCTCATTGGAAACTGATATATTGGCAGGTTTTTGCCTTGTTTTATTTCACAGGACTTGAGTTCACATGTGTGGTTCATCAGTGTGTAATCTTACTTACCCCTTCATGTATCTACTGAGCAGTGGTGCACCTCAGAAGCACCGTAAGCTTTTCTGTAAGTTTTTTGTTCCACTGCTGCATCAGTATTCATCAAGAGGGACATACAGAGGCCTCATCAGAGGATAAGAGGTATTTACAGCTTTCAAAACTGCTTTTTGTCTATGTCCCAAAGAGTCAATTTGGTTACTCAGGTATTAGACTGCTCGGTATAGGGGCCCTGTCTTCTGGGTGTGGCAACTGCAAGATGTAAAGGCTGAGAACAGAGCAGTAGAAATTATGGTGAGCTGTATAAGGTACAAGTGATTGACTCTTTCGAGGAGAGAGACCAGACAGCTGGACTTCCAGGGGCAGGGTTGTTGTCCTAGTTTCTGTTCTAACAAAGAGAAAAATATGTAATTAAAACTCAAAGTATTTGAATAAGCTTTACTCGACATCCAAGACTCCCAGAAGAATATAAGCAAACTTTGGAAACACAGCGTGCAAGTACTGTGCAGGCAGTATGTGTCCTTGGGGACCACAGATGTGAACCCAAGTGCTCAGTACCACTTCCTAGCTCTATGCCATGCCAGAAGCTGCTGTGTAGCCATCACTGCCAAGGCTGACATTTCAGCACCAAAGCTTGGAGCTCTCCAGTCCCTCTGTGACCTTATCACCCCATTTTACAGCCCTTCCACCAGTCAGAGGGTCTGTAACCATTGTTTTAGGAGGTCTCCTTTTGTTTTTTTTCTCTTACGGAATTTTCCCCATACGTGTTGCTAGGAGACAATAACGACTGGATACTTAAGAGAGACAAAAGACCTGGCCGTAGCTCAGGGGAGGGGTCCAGGTGGCTACTCTCTTTTACCTGGGCTTTTCTCGTGTAGGGCAGAGATACCGTGAGATTTGGACTGGGGAAACTGGGCTGGGGGGAGTCCTTGGCTCTCTTGTTCTCTTGGCATTCAGAGGGGAGAGAAGCTGCAGTCGTGTGAGGAGAATTCATCCCCACTGCGGGGTTCTGCCTTCTGCTGCCTCTCTTCTACCGTGAGTGGAGCTCTGCTCGCTGGAGCGGCCGTTTCACTGGGACCCTATTTAACACCCTACCTCACTAGAAGTGGGACTTTCTCACCATCTGCTTGGGTGCCTCAGGGAGAAAGCCCGGGATGCTGGGCCCGCTTTTCCCTGCCCTGCTGGGAGCCGGGCCTCCGCTACCGCGCCCCCGCCGTTCCTTTGCCGCTGCTCCGACCCTTCGCTACCCTGTAGCCCCGCACGCCCTGCCTGCCGAGATGTCCCGGGGTTCCTGCTGCAGCTCCGGAGTTTGATACATTTCGTCTACCACCCAGATTTTGTGCTCATTCCTGCTGTTCCAGCCTGCTGCTGCCGCGGGTCCTGCTGGGGTACCGGGATCAGCTGCCCAGAGGGTTTGTGAAGCTTTTCGTCCATCCCCCCTCCCCGGGACCCCGGGCCTGCCGGCTGTGAGCGGAACTGCACCAGAGGGGAAAGTGCCTGACAGCCGAGAGAGGCTGGCACTGGGTCTGTGGTTCTGTGTCCTGCTACTGCCAGAGTTATTGTTGTTTGTTTGCGTTGTCATACATACTAGTAAAGAACTGTTATTCCTATTCTCATATCTTTGCCTAAAAGCCCCCTTAATTTCAAAATTATAATAATTCGGAGGGAAGGGGGTTACATTTTCCATTCCAAGGGAGGCTCCTGCCTTCCTTAGCAGACACTTGTCTTTCAAACCCAGACACATAGATATTGTGCTAATTTTCTTGCCAAAGCCACAACAGATTTATAAGCAAATGTGTAAGATTATTTACAAATTCACATTGGAGTCTAAATAAATAACTAGCAGTTATGTAAAAAATAAGTTGTTTCTTAAAACAGGTCCTGGATCTATCTTAAGTTACTGCAGACACTTTGTGACCTACTATTCAAGAGGTTTCAGCATGTGATTTTTTGGATGGGCTTAAGCAGATGTAAATATAGTCTGCTACCAGAAGATGAAACCATGTCTTATTGCTCTTTTGCTATTTATCTTCTCTGCTTATTTAGTTTTCAGCCCCCCAGGTGGCTAATCTGGTCTGCCTCCTGGTCACAAGCTCTGCTGCCAACACAAAGGAAGCAGTGGGAGTATGTGAGTGGAAGAAGGGCAAGATGGCAGTCTTAGGTTGATTCTTCATGAAGCCTCTTCTTTCATGAAGCCTCTTTGTTTTCTCACTTAGTGAGCAATTTGCATAAGATTCTGTTACTCTGAAAATTTTTTAAGGTGGTTTGTGTTTATTAATTGTAGAAGTTGTTGAAAAATGCTGCATTTGGAGAAAAAACATTGAACATTTATTAGCAAGGCAAAAAAATCATGTTTCAAGACATTTCAAAGTTTATTCCTTTGTTCCTTTCATTTCATCCTAATTCATTCAGAAAAAGACAGTATGGCAAGAAAAAAGGTAATGAAGCACAAAAAGGAGTTGACTTCTACTGAATTTGAAGATCACACTGCTTTAGACTATGTATAGAACTGATAATGATATTAATAAGGAAAAGAGCTTTTAAGTGAAAATTTTTAAGTAGAATAATAGTGCCAGATAGTAAGGTATTTACATTAGCTTATAGGTTAGATGTGAATGCTTTAGTGTTATCTATAGAGACTCAGCACCATGGATTACTATTTCACTGTTTGACTCTAATCAAGTCAGCAACAATGAAATGCTCAGGTTCTTTCTACTGTTATGCTAAGGTGTTCTATACACAGGTTGAATTTCCTGGCAAAATATCATCTCGGGAAGCAGTTGACAAGGAATTGCATTCTCACAAAATGGGCTTAGTGGAGGGCATGTTTTTCACAGTACAGCTTCAGATAAGTCAGACTGCACAAATGTAGCTGCCTTCTGTTGCTGCCTATTCTGCTTGATTCAATTACACATCTCCTGGGGAGGGCCTTGAGAATACAAGCCCAGTCATCAAAAACACATACTCACCTTTCTGCTCTTTGTTAGGCTTGTGGTGGGGGCACCTTCATGTTACCTGCAACTCTGACCAAATGCTGTTGACCTCCACAGCTGCAGAGGGGAGGACACTTCCCTTGCAAATACTTGGGAGAGTCAGCTGAACAACTGGGAAAGAGCTGGCTCTGCAAGCTTGGTGGCACACTGGGACACTGGCAGCCACAACACGAGGTTTCTGGTACTGTGGCTTAGCTGAGATGCTGGTGGGGCTCTCAGCAGTTCTTGTGTCAGCTGTTATGGAGTTCATCATTCATTAAGCCACAGCAGTCCCAGTTAGTTTGCATGTACACTTTCAAACACTGTGTGGCTGCACCTTAATTAGGCAAGGAGTTGTGAGAACCCTGAGAACCACTAATCTTGGCAGCTGATGCCTGCATGCCTCACTTGAGAAGTCCTCTGGGAGCTGTAATTCTCTCAGGCTCTCAGCACTAATCTACTTAGAGCTGCTATAGAACATCTTGAACACTTGGCAGAACAAAATTTGCTCAGAGTGAATTTCACTACTCACGGTAAGATTCAAACACATTGGAAGGACTTCTTGGTTTGAAACATGGTAAAATAACTCAAAAGGGTCTTACTAGACAGATAACATGAAAACAACATGATTTGATGGAATATGCCTCTGAGCTTCTTATGTGTGCATACAAAACTACTAAAACCCTGCAGCTTTTGTATGACTCTCCAGTCAGCCAAGTAAATCACCATTACTAGAAATGTTAATTGATGAAGAAAGGTTGCTTTTGGCAGTTTTTGTCTCTAGAAAATTGTCCTTTTCTTCTACGAGCCTTTATGTACATCATAACTGTCTTTGTTTCATGGATGGCTTTATTCCCTAAAGAATTTTAGGATCCTTCTCCTGCTTTCCTAGCCCTCCAGGAACCATTTTTTACAAGACAATATCTCAGGTGACATCTCGTTATTTTTTCAGGGCACCAGAGATGGCATAAGGAGCTGTAGAAGCTTCTGTATGGTCTGTCATAGATAACACAAGCCTAGATTTGCTTCAATATTATTGTAAGTTAGCAAACTAAAATTGATCATGTTTCCTGGGTTGGTTCTGGAAAATATTTTTATTACAGCTATTTTTACAATGTTTTGTATTACATTTTTATATTAGCCTCTACTGTAATACTTAAACACATTTTCTTGGGTTTATTTCTGGCCCTGCTGTCACATCTTTCTCCTAACAGGAATAAACAAGTTCCTAATGGCACAGAGCTATCAATTTGATTTCTTGAGCTCTTAAAGTTTCTTCTATGGCTTTAAATTATTCTTATATTTCCTAAAAATATTGTCTGTATCCAACCACTGTGCCTGTTGTGTCTCATTTCACTTGTCCAAAATGCACAACTCTGTCTGGACATAAGAAGGGAGAATGTAGGAGAAGGAAGGATTTCCTTTTCCATTGGCACAGGCATGGAGCAAAACATCAGAAGTTTGGACTTCTTAAAGTTTGGACTTAAATTTGGGCTTAAATTGAAAATCCCCACTCAGTATATGATTCATCTATAAACAAATCTGTCACCCACTGTCTAGAAAGAAATTATCTGTAAATCAAAATAAGGATTTGATCACAGTTGTGTTGAAAATGTCTGGGATGTAAAGGCAGACATTTGTAAACTCCCAGATTACCAACATCACAGTTCAGTAGCACAAGCAAGGAGATTTGGACAGGATGCTGTGTTCACAGGAACATTTGTAAAGCTACTACTTTCCAAAACAGTAGTTCTCTGCTTTGGTTAATACAGGTGAGTCTATATTGTGAAACTAAGCAGGGTAATCAACAGTATCTTCTCTGTATCTTAATTTCTTCAAAGGAGCACTTGCTACAGTCAAAATTCCAGATGAGGTAATTTGGGGATGTGTGCTGGAATGATACATTCTCATTTTTAAGTATGGCTGGGAATTTTATATTGCATATGACAGAAGAAGGGATTCATTTTCTGTGATGGTGTAGAACTCATATTGCACAAAATTCCTGGACAATAATTAGATACAAATACTATTTCTTAATTGGTCTGAATTAAAGTGATGGAGAGAGGAAGATAGACCAAAGCTACAGCAGGATGTTTTGGTATTAAGATTCTTGAATTACTTAAATTGATGCAAAAAGCAAATTATATTAGCACTTCACATTGAAAATAATCAGAACAGAGATATATGAGATCTCAGTACTACAGTTTTTGCATAGCTATATGGCATTCTGAACCAAATCCAAGTCTGCAGCAGGGGAAAGAAAAGTGAAGTGCTGACAAGCCAGGAAATACACAGTATTAAGGAAAAGATCCAATGTCCAACTGAAACAGTCTGGTAACTCATATGATATAGATTGTGAAATGCCAAGAGAAAATCTGGTCCCCTCACAGTTTAGAAAATGGACTAAATAAGAGCAGCTGTGTGGGTAAATAATTATCCCATTCTTTGGCATTAAAATGTTAGCTGATTTTTACCAGTTTTTGACAACAGAAGTCTTTCAGATGTTAGGTAAGTCCTGGGAAATAACTACCCAAGGATATTATCTGTCAGTTTGTTAAACCAATACCTTAAATCAAGTGGATTTAGTAATTTCTGGAATGCAACAGAACCCTTCCTTTGTTGGGCTGTTTTGTGACTCTCCAGTTTACCCTACCCCAAGTGACTGTAGCACTACAAGGTCTCTATTGCCCAGCTTTGACTGAGGGAAGACTTAATACAGCAAAGCCAGTGATAAATACAAAACATGCAATTAAGTATCATTACATCAACTCATCCTGGGGAAAAGAGCAGAATCTTGGAAACAGATTTCTCTAGAGAGCAACAGCAATTTAAACCAGCATGATCTGCATGGCATTACAGCCATGTTCCCAAGGAAAGCCTGTGCCCTGTTAAACCTCAAGACAGACCCACAGGAAATCACGAGCTGCCTATCTTATTTCACAGCTGGATGGATGCTGTTCTGCAAGGTTTTCAATTACAGAGGTGCTGTGGCAAGAGCTGTGATATTTAAGTTTAGTGTGAGACATATGGATGAAAGTCAAGCTGTCCTTTAGTTGTAATTGCGGTGTAGCTGGGTCTCAGGGGTGTTCCTGTGTGCACACTCCTGGGTGCTCCAGGAACTCCTCAGCTAGTCCCTGCACAGAAGAGACACTCAACTGAGCAAACGCAAGGTGACAGACTTGGCTCCTCCCCACCTCCACAATAAAAGGATTTGACTAACTATTGCATGAGATCTTCAGGTGAGGAATTCAGACAGTCTTGAGGGATCCTCCTAAGCAGCTCTTGCTGCTTCCAAGACAAATTTCTACACCTAAATTTGTCCCATAAGCTCCCGGGTGAAGAGTCTGGTCCTTTCAGAGCCTTCTGGTGGTTCTCACTGCAGAACTGATGGGATTGCATGCAGGTAGGATGCATGTAAATTGTAGAAACTGTTCTTGTAAATGCAGACATGGTCACACAGGGCAGTCTTTTTGCACACAGTTAATACAGCAAGATGTTTTAGTGTAAAATACTCTACAACAATGGATAATGCACATGCTGAAGTAGTCACACAGGATCAGGAGCCAGCTGGCATGTGAGAATTGAGCAGCGAATCAGTTGAGGGAGTCTACCCATATCCAGCGACTCCTGTCACTACCCAGACTGCAGCCAACCGGCCTGTTCGGGAGATCTCAGCAATACCCTATGCCAAGGCCCCAGACACAATTTTTCTTGAACACTCTGTCCATTTTTATGCAACACTGCTCAGCCAAAAACCAAATCAGCCCTGCCATTGAAGAAATCCTACTTTTAACAATTAGTCTTTGTCTCAATATGTCCACTGTTTTTCAAAATAAATGTCAGCCCTACTAGGAGTGATCAGTTCGGTACATGATATATTAGAAAATTCATTACTCTCTCTTGTTTGAAATATTAGAAAGACTAAATGTTAGCAGCTGTTTATGCACTGCCAGATTTGACTGGCAGTGTATTTTGATTTGAAATACAAGTTTTGAAGCACTTGGCTTGTCATTTTGGTCATAGTATTACAATAAATCTAACAATAGACTATAATTCAATTTGACTGAAATTCAGTACTATTAACCATTCTGCAGAACAGTGCACATAATTGTCAACTATTCCTTTCCAAAAAACACCTCTACATGTAACAGGAGCTGTTACATGTAGGTCAGACAGCAAGAATTTTCACTGTATGCCTTTTTTGATGAGACTAGTATTTTTATCTCTCAATATAACCACAAGATAATTGAGTAATTATGCAGATACTCTTCTGAAAAGCGTGTTTATTCCCTAAACATTGTGTGTGGTCACCTGAGTACTATGCAATGAAAACCAAAGACAATCAGCTGCTACCACCACCCATAGCAGAGACACTGAACTGATCCTGTGTCGCTAGTGAGCAGAGTCCCAGCGAGAAACGACACGGACGCTTTATGAAGATAAGAAAATCGACCCTTTATTAATTTGCAGATGCACTTATATACCTCAGCACACTGGACTGACATGAGGGTATTGGTTAACTGACCAGCCACCCCCCAGAGGGATTGGCTGGGCCCAGTAACTCTTACCTCATGTATTTTCTTCCTTGGTATTATAACAATACCATAGTTTACAATATCTCTGAACTGTTTTCCCACAGCGTTCGTGAGAAAGCAAGGCCTTCACACAGATGCCTGTCAGAAACTAAAATCTCCCTGCACCCAGGCCTTTAACATCCACAATCCTGTATATTTCTCTAGGCTACCTCTTTACAAGTGAAAACTCACGGTGGGTGCAAACCTTATTGCCATGACAGCAAAGGCCCACATCAGCTGAGAAGACTGACTTACTTTAACTGTCCCAGCAGTACTCAGCTGATCATGTCTGAATTTATTAATACCATATAACAGCCAATCTCTGGTTTAATCCCAGGGTTTGCCTGAAAGATGAAACTGGGCTGTTGCGTTTATAGAAAACTCACAAAAACCTTGAATAAACCACACTGCTCCGATCTCTGCAAATATCTGCTATCTGTGTATTTGCAGGACTGGAGCTAGATTGTTTATGATACTTACCACTTCTAATTATTAGGATCTCTAAGAGTTCTGTTTCACCAAAGATTATTTATGGAAGATTGGTTATTATAAGACAGAAGGTGGACATTGACCTGGAAGATCTAATTTTCTGTATCTGACCTTAAGAAATAGCTTGAACTCATGGTTGCACATTTTGCTCTGTAAAATAGTATTAATAATATTATTAAGATGACAGCTCTAGAAACCATTTTATTAAAATCTGAATACACTGTTATTGAAGACTATATGAAGGTGAATGTCGTTATTCAGCAGATCTGCTCCCTGTAGGTATTTAATCACTTAGTACTTCAACAAAGTACTAGATCTCACATGTACCCTCTCACATGACTTCAACAGTGCCACGAAGCCTTTCTATGAAGCCAATGTACATTTAAGCTGGTCCTGCAACTGAGAAAACAAACAAACAAACAAGAGCCCCTGGGGTACAATTCCTCCTCTGCTGTGCCAGCACAAGAATTTGGTCCCCTGCTCAGTGACTATCACTATGGTCAGTGACCATAGACTATCACTGACCTCACTGAAAGACTAATTTGCAGTTGCATCAGTTCTCTGTAGGACTACAGATACGTTTTTGTTCATGTGCCACAGTGCTTTTCAGATGCCAGAACAAATATTCAGGGAGAAAGAAGTACAGACTGCTTTTTGTGGGAGCACTGATCTAATTACACACCAAATTGCAACCTGAAGATACGTACACGCTCCAGCCAGTCACGAACTAAAAAAAGCTTTGTGAACTTTACTGCAGCTATTGCTGCAGTAAAATAAAAAATACGAGGGCCTATGTTCATAAGCCCAACACAGAAAAAAAGAAAAAAGTGACATTCTCATCATATTTGTGACTCATCAGCTGAATTATTTACACATACTGCAATCAGGCAAGCTGGGTAAACTGTCACAGTGATGAAGTAACGCTGCCATTAAGGGAATCAACTGAACACACACAGACTTTGTAATCCATATATCACGTTTGAGATTGTTAGCACTGGTGATAATGAAAAATAAACAAGCTAAAAAAGGAAGACAAGATTCTGTCAGCCAAATCTGTTCTTTGCTCAGATACCCAGTGAATGGCTCATTGAGCTGCTCTATCACAATGGTGGAACTGGAGCAGAGATGAGGAAAAGGGGCCAGGGGTTATGCTGAAAATGCATGAGTAGGAGCACTGTTCAAAACCCCAGGCAAAATCTACAGAGCTGACAAAAAAATCCTTATCCTTTGAAAATTGTATGGAATTACAAAATAATCAAAATCGGTTTAAGTTCTGAGATTTTGTTTGCAATCTTAATACATATATATGGCTTGTTCCAAAGTGAGTTTCTTGGTAGATCCCTTTTTCTTGTCATCTACACTCCATTTCCTGGGAATTTATGTCTGCTGAGGGAGTGGCTACCTAACCAAGAAAAAATGTTTCATTACTGTAGGAATAGTTATTGTGAGAGAATTACTATAGATGTTCATAAATTATATTAATGGGGTTTTTTCCCCCAAAGGAATAATAAAACTAAATCTGAGAAGATGGATGTATCCATACTTCTGAAGAGCTCTCATCAAATTATATTTTCCCCTCCTCTCCCACTTGGCTTCAGCTAAATACTTCCTCTAACAAAACCATGTTAGAAGTAACTCAAAGAAAAATCACAAACTCCAGAAAGCTTGGAATTTGAGCTGTTTTATGAGAAGTCACACTTCACTGAATACATAAAACCACTCAAAACTAAGGTACAAAAAAAAAATAGCTAGAGGATTTCCCCTTTGCCTCAAACATAATTTAGTAAAATCAGGTGGAATATAACATAAGCTTTGAAGAAAAAGAAAAATTAATAAGAACAGCTCTATAAAGTCATTTCAAGGGCACTTTTAACTGAGTATCTCACCTAAAATGGCAGTCAACAACAGATGCCTAAGGAATAATGTCAGAATAAAGCAATCATATAATGCATCTTCCTCAGGAATTGCACACAGCTTCAAGCAGTGTGGTTCAGGGACCTTCTGAACCAGAGGTAATATCTTAGTATTTAATAACTGTTAACAGACACATTTATGGAAAAAAATCCAAACTGTTGGCCTAATCTAAACTTTTAGTGTCCTTAATATCCAGAGTTTTGCAACTTAAGGCACTTTATTTTCTTCTAAGTACTTTTTTTTCCCAGTCTTCTACAAGATAATTGTGTTCAATGCCCTCTAGTTCTATTAGAAAAAAGTCCGTGTTCATTTTTTCTGTGCCTTTCATGACTTTATACATCTCTTCCATATGTCTCCCTAGCAATAGTCTATTAAATTATTACTTGTAAACAGTTCCTTGTCTTTGGCAGTCTTCGTCTGTCACCTGTGTCCCTCTGCTATCCCAAGAGCCCATTCCAAGTGACTCCAAGAAACAAGATAAAAAGTTTTTCAGAGCATAAAGATTTATAGACTTGAACACGTGGTAAAACGTGGTCTTCAGATGCCCCTGCTCAGTGCAGAGGAGTGGAACTAGATGACCTTTAAAGGTCCCTTCCAACCCAAACCATTCAATGATTCTGCCAGCTGAAGCACACTGCAGTCACAAGATAATATTGTCCTACATTTAATATCTGTTAAAGAAACCATCTTTGTCTCCACAAGGCCTGTATACCCACACTTTGGCTTTATTTTTCTAATATCCCTGAAGACCAAAAAGCAGGGACTCTAGTGCTGCTGGCAAAAATCTGAAGATGACATAGACAAAATTAAATGTAAATAATTTTTTAATGCTGAGGTTGAAACTTAAGGTAATGGCACCTTACTCTGGTTCGATCCCTTCAATTTTACACATTGGCCTAAGCCACCAGAGTTACTAGCAATTCCCTCTGAACTTTTTCCTGGAGCTACTCATCTCTTACTATGTAGGATTTTAGGGAGATTAATCTCTGCAGTAAGGTGAATCAGATGTCTAAAAAAAGATAGGACGGCAAGGTCAAGCACCGTGAAAAACATTCCTCTTATTTCTTGTTAAGGCTCAAGTGTGTTTACAAAAGCCTCTCAGCTCAGATCTGCTGTCCCTATGTCCACAAATCAATTCCAGTACTTTCAATAGCAACAATGGCTTTATTACACAAGAGTAATAAAAATGGTGCAAATAGAAGGGAAGGAGTGTTTGAGAAGGGAGGTCACAAGCAGCTGGAGTCACTACTGACTGAGTAGTGCCATACTTGGAAGAAGTGTTTGCTTCCTACTTGAAGCAGAATCTTTGAGCACTAACAAAACCCACACCGGTGCTTCGGCTATTGATTGCCAAATATCAAACTTCCCATTCCTGAACAAGTCACAGAGAAGTGTCAGGGTACACTGTGTGGTGATAGAGAGATAGACCCTGAGGCCAGAGAGAGAGCCTCTTTCCTGGGCCCGTGGGTGACCCTGGGACTGTATCCAGGTCACCGGGGATGGGCGGAGAGAGGATTGTGAGTTTGTGGACAGGGCTGGACCTGTGAGAGGTGATGATTGTAGTTTATGACCTTATAGGGTATTGTTTACCTGTTACCATAATAGGCACAATCTGTGCACTACCCCAGGTGACTGGGAGACACTGTGGTGAACATCTTTCCTGTTTATATGATGTTATATCCTGGGTGTGCTGGTATTTAGGGGAATTCTGGCTGCACAATAAACGACTTTGCATCTCCATCTTGTGTGCAGAGTCCATACCCATGCGTGATCACTGCAGAGAAGCTAACAAAGTTCAGCAGTAGGATGGTTTGGCTAAAGCAAGGTTGGCTGTCACAGCATGGCAAGTCACTTCATTGGCCATTAAGGACTCGATCTGGTGCTTAACTACAGCTGTCTAGGGCCACTGAGATGCCCAAAATGTCCTGTGTGTCCTTACCCTGCCATCTCAGAGGGTTTGGGGTCTTTCATTTCTGCCTGTGTTGTATCTTGGAGACTGATCAGGGCATTCTGTATATCCCTGGGCACTCAAAAGAGTGCTAAATGCTTCCCAAAGGCCCTAGAGGTGGGTCACCATGTAAAACCAACAACTCGTTAAGTCTTTTTAAATGGGAAGGTCACGGCAAATTTTCAATTCGCCTCCGTCTCTTTACTAATTTCTGGCCAGCCCTGGCTTGGGGATATGTCTTTGTTGTCTCCGTTGGCTCTGGCAGCCTGCTGGGCATCCTCACTAAGGAACAAAATCCGGAAGCAGCAGCCAGGGCACAGGATCCTCGCCACCTCCTTGCCCTCACAGGCACCGCCAAGTCCGCACTGCAAAGGAAGGAAAAAAGAGTGTCACATCAAACGAAGAAGGGAGGGGAAAAGGCTCAGTGTACATCAGATCTGGGCCTACAAAGACGGCGGGCGAGCGGTAGCCACGGCCCGGCCCGTCCCCGCACGCCCCGAGAGCAAGGAAGGCGANCTGGAGCAGATCCGCACCACGGTTGCGCCGGCGCCGGCGCAGGGTAAGGAGGGGCGGGCAGCGCGGTGTCGCTCCCTTTCCTTCCCGTCCGTCCCGCGGGTGCGGCCGTGCGGCCTTCCCGGGCGGGCCTGCCCGGGGTCCGCGCTCCGCCCTGAGCCGGGCACAGGGGCCCGATAGCGGGCACGGGCACGGGCTCGGGCTCGCCCCTAGGCCTGCAAAGGTCCAGCGAAGCGCCTTCAGGAGAGCTGCGGAGAGCTCGGGGCTTGCCGTGGTGCTGTCCCCCGGCGCGGAGCCGGCGGGTTCCGTGGGGCGCGAGGGGACAGCCCGCTCCCGGCCGAAGGACGGGCTGATGGCGCTGGGGTTTTCCGGCCTGCGGGGCCGTGGGGGTGTCCGGAGCTTTGCGGCACGGAGACAGCATTGACAGAATCGCAGGATGGGGCAGATTGGAAGGGACCACAATGGTCACCTGGTCCAACCTCCCTTGCTCAAGCAGGGTTATCCTAGAGTACACAGTCGCCAGGGTTTGCTCAGCCCTGGGTGATGATGAGAAATGTCGCTGAGGAGTAGCTGGCGGAGATGCTCGTCCCTCCCTGTTCTGTTGGAATAATTTATTTCTTCCCTGCTTCAGGCAGGCAGTTGGTGAAGCTCGGCCTCAGATTTAGTTGCCACCAACAGATGTGACCACAGAGGTGCACGTCAGGTTGGCTGGCATCAAATTGAGTATCTCAAGTGCACCTTGACAGGTGTGTCTAGATCCCCCCACTTAGAGGTGTTTAATTTCCTTTAGGGAAGGGTTTATACTTGAAAAGGGAGTCTCCAGCTTTTTGAGACAACTAACTTGAAGCAATTCACCCTCGGTAACTGGTGTTCAGAAAGCTTGTTTGTTTGGGTGTTTGAAATGTCCCATTGAAAAAGTAATGAAGTATTTTTATAATAAGCATGGTGGTACTCCGTGTTGAATAATCCAATTTTAAAATTTTTTAGTATGAACTTGAGAACTGTTTCTGAACCTGCTTTTCATGTTGTTTTTGGTACATGGGCCTTACCTTAGGCTGTTAATTGGTACTTGTAATAATTTAATTGGTATCGGATAAACTAGTAAGGGGGTTCTCTATATGAATACATTATTTAAAGATAAGTATACTGGTATATAAAATGCATTCAATGTTAAGAACTAGTACCAGAAATATTTAATATTGAATTATGAAAAGAAAATATTGAAATATATGGTTGTCTCATGAGCAAGTAACTTGGCTCAAATTGGCAACTGCCTGTGACTAATGCTCCATTAAAGTTAGAATCGGATTTTTGATTTGGAGATCTTTTCCCCTTGTATTTGTGGTACACTGAAAGAAGGACAAGCTTGTTTCATTAAATGGTATAAAAATTATCATAGGAACTACAATTACTGGGAAGAAAAATCCAGATTCAGCCTAGGAAAGGAGATTCCCCTTCAAGTAGTTCATCTAGGTCAGGACTATGGCATGTATGTAGTCCTGTGGGCAACAAATTATGTCTGAGTTATGGACAAAAAAAGACTTGTCTTAAGATGATAAACATGGCGTACTTCTAAAAAAAGTAAATGTGAACACCAGTAAGTATGGTTTGTTTTTTTTTTAATTCAAAGAAAATGTGCATTAAGTACTTCTGCATCACTTGGCATGTCAAGTTCTTACTGAACTCTTGCAAATTAACTTTGTGTCCTACATTTGGAAGTGGTTTTTATTGTTGTTTAAAATCTTATTATTTGGAGAGCTTTATCTTTTAAAAACTCTTTTCTCCCAGAAAAAACGTTAATACCTATGGAAGGGGATAAATCCTAAGCAAGGGTCAGCTTTTGCAAAGCTTCCAAAGCTGCAAAATTTGGAATGTTCCCTAAATTGAAGTGTGTAAATTCTAGAACTTCAGCAGAGATACAGGGAGGCTCTTGTGTTACGTCTTCTTAGAGAAAGCAAACAGAGGTTAAAGGTGAGCTTGAATTGTTTCCCTTTGTCTGAGGCTGAACTTAACTGGTTTTTTATCTCTGTTTGCTGCAGTTCTCCTGGAATGGAATTACTAAGATTTCATTACTTCAGTCAAAGTTATTGCTTGTATCTAGGATTAGAAAAAAGAAAAGGTTAAATATTATGATAAACGCTTGACCTTATGGAATAAAAATAAATACATAATCTCTTTGTGTTTTGGTTTTGTTTGTTTTTGTAGCATGTTCAGCATTTTCCCGGAAGTCCTGTGAAGAATGTCTAAAAAATGTTTCGGTAAGATTTTTAACATCTTTTTTGATTGATAAGAATTTCCTCTTAGTATGAAATCAGATTGTTAGGCTTTCTTTGGCTGTTTGTTTCTTATTTAAATGATAGAGCCAACTGGTGTGTTGCTTCCCCTCTGTCACACATGATGCCAGTGTGCTTTCACTTTGCCAGGGTTGCTCCATGATTTGGTCACTCAGGGTGTTTCTGTGCTTTGTCTGGAGAGGACAGACTGAATCCAGGCTTCCAGTGTCAGTATGTGCCCAGGGCTTTTATAGCTCAACTGAGTGAGTTGGTGTTGCTGCTGCCCCAGGCTCATCCTCATTTTGCGGGTAGCACTTAGTTAAACGTCCATCTGATAATAAACTCAGGCAGTTAAAGTGCCATGCTTTTCCTGTATTGTGCTAGGAGAACTGGGACATTAATGTAAATAAACTGGAAGTGCCTTTCTCTAAAGATGCCCCAAGAAGTGCCTGTAACTGAGGCAGAGTGTGTCAGTGCTTTGCAGATGTTCCAAGTCCCTCCACGGACTACATCAGACCATGTGTGCTTAATACTGCCAGGCTGGGGCACTGTTGGTAGCAGAGTGTTTAGATTTGCAATGAAATTGTAAAAAGGCAGATGTTTAAATGTTAGAATTTGTTTCTCTGTTCTTTGCTGAAACTTTTTTAGCTCTACGATAAGGATTGTGATATTTATGCAGAAGGCGTTAGTCCCTGCAGAGCAGAAGTGAGAGGTTATTTCAAATTCAAACTTCAGATGTCACTGAAAAGAAGTATTTCAGGAGTCTTTAAGTTACATATAAGTTTCCATTACTGGAAAACCTGTTCACTAGGGAAGATTGAGAAATACCTGAGCTTACCTGCCTGTTTTATGCATGTTTTGGCTTTTTAAGGGAAAAATATTAATTGAATAGTATTGATGATTGTGTATTGTCAGATTCTTTTACCATTGGGAATGAGACAATTGAAATATTTTCTTGTACTTCAGCCCCTGCTCCAGTCAGTAGCTGTGTCAGGTATTTCCTTTTGGGCTAGACATGTTTTCAGTAGTTAGATGCAGGAGTCTCCATCAGAGTGATACAGCTGGCCTTTCTGGTCTCCCAGTTGTCACCAACAGTGTACAGTCATTCGGATTAGGAGAGACCTCATGAGCCACCTAATCCAGCTTCCTACTCAAAACAGGTCAACATTATATTCAAAGTTTAACAGTGACTTTTACTATGCCCCCTGTTGGTTGTTGGTTTTGAACTGTTAATTCTTATTAAATACTTGAACAACAAAAAAAAGCATATTCTCATCTAACATCCTTAATTAAAAGGGCATGGTTTTTGCAAAGTTTATTTTATTTTCTTAGTTGTTTTTGTTGATGCATCTTTATGGGTATGTTTAACTTGTACAGTCTAGCAACTACAAAATACTAATAAATTTTTCTTGTGTCCACACTTTTGAAGGAAGCAGAATCTGCTGCAAATGGTTTCCTTTGTATTTAACGTTTTGTAATCCGTTAAGAGCAAGATAACAAGCTTTGTGTAATTGAGGATGTATTGCAGAGATGTTCTTGATAGTACTGTTAGATAAAGAATAGTTCCTGGCTGAACTCTTTTTGTAACGAATCCTAAAAAAACCTCTTCTATTAAAGACTCCTATTACTGTTATTCAAAACTATGTAACTATTTGAATTGTGTGGTAAACAACTTCTAAATAAATTTTTATTTTAACAGATGAAAACCAAAACGGAAGCTTGATGCTTAGTGATGACTTTAAAAGCAGAAATGTTGTGCTGGTATTTTAACTATAATACACATAAATACTTTAAATTTTAAAAATATTCAGATATGTAAGTGTGTGTAATTAAGGTACACAATGTACTTTGCAGCACAGATTGGATGAGGCTGTATCGTTCATTATCTTGCAGCAAAAACTCCTGTAGAGTTGTAAGGATTCTTTACTGTTTTCTTTCTGTTGATAATCAAATACAAGGCTGAAATGAGATTATAAGATTACATTTTTATTCCTTAAAGGTACAGGGTGTTTTAAAATTCAGAAGAGTCAGCAGTCTGATTTTGTATTTCTTGTTAATTCCAGTGATTTTAAACTCAAAGCCATTTTACCCTCAAGTATGCAGAGTACCTCAGTATGTTCCCAAATATTTTCAGGCTAGTGTTACCTGTAAGTACAAAATGTTCGTATTCACAATTCAGTTTAGGTTTTACTGAGAAATTGTATGAGGACTTCTGTAGGCTTTGTAATACAAAGCTCTTCTATTTCTCTTACATTCATGTACGAAATCTGTCTTTGGAGTGGTGCACTAAATTGTTAACTGCTTTTGAAAATTAGTAATTTGGGGTTTGTCTTGTTTCTTTTGCACAGTGCCTTTGGTGTTACACCAACAACACATGTATTGATTACCCTGTAAGAAGTATTCTTCCATCATCTTCATTGTGTTCTCTCTCAAATGCTCGATGGGGAGTTTGCTGGAGTAGGTACTAATTTTACTTTTGCTGTAGAGAATTTTTTATGAGTATGATTAAAGTAAGACTACCACTTGCTAGAGCTGTTTCCTGATAATTTATTTGGAGGGGCAGGAGGAGGAGACAGTGGTTATGATTTGGAGCCATATCTCTCATCTTCTGGACTTAGAAACAGTCATTCTTAAGGTTTCTTTGTGAACAGCCAGTGTAGTTATGCTGATCCAGTGGCTTTAAAACATTTTTACCTTCTTTGAAATTTCTGAAAGTGTTGGGTGATTTGTCTATATCCACAGTTCTTTTATTATATTCCAGTGGCAGCAGTGAACCAATACCACAGTCACACAAATAGAGTCACACAGAAATTCTTGAATGCTATTTTTGCTTAAACAACTGAAGTAACAGTGTAACTGATGAGTGCCAAAGGCAATGGAGATAAGGTTTAAAAGGAACATGCACGGTGCCACTGTAGGTTGTAATCCTGCACCATTTAATTGTTCTTCAATTTCCATTTGCTTTGCATGTTTTACTGCAAAATACAACACTGAGCATAGGCTGCCATCATGGTGAAATATCTGAAGCTGTTTTGCAATAATGTGTGTACAGATCTAAATTCAGACTAGACTGGAACAGAGAGCACCTAAGGCATTGGAAAGCTTCTCATATGAAATGAGTACAGCTTCAGTCTAGCAGAGCAAAGGCTTGCTGCTTTCTCTGTGTTTGTGCATGGACACCAGGAGGCTAAAGGACAAAAACAAGTGGGAGTGAACTGTCAGTGACTCTGTTGACTGAAGAAAGTTACCATGCTTAGCACAGAGAGATTATGTAGTAGTCTAAATTAGGGTAGCAGAAGTAGAAGATTGCTGTTGAAGTGGAACGTGCAAGTTTCTGAACACTCCCACTTAATGATTGCTGCAGTGTCTAGATTAATCAGTACAGGTGAACTTTATCAATTCTATATTCTTACTGAAGGACTCTGTGCTTTGTTTTCTGAGAACAGGCATTTATGCTTAGACTTTTGTTGGAGTTTTTTAGGGTACAGTAAGTATATAATTGCAGTGATAATATATAAAGTGCACACTTTTAAGAAAACTGGGCTTGCAGCATCATAGTAAAGGCTCTTACTATAAAATGTTTAGCAGAGTTTTTCCTGGAAGTGTGGAGGGTTGACTCCTGCCAATAGCTGAGTACTCACACAGCTGCTTGCTTCCTCCCTCTCTGCCATGGCCCCAGTAGGATGGAGGAAGAAAAAGGAACAAGAGCAAAAAACCTTCTTGATGGAGATAAAGATGGTTTAAAAGTGAAAAAAAAGGGAGAGGAAAAAAAGGCAATTTTTTTCCACCCCCCACAGGCAGATTGATGCTCAGCCAGTCCCCAAACAATAAATTCCCATTGGAATTAGTTTTCCCCTTGGAAGCCAGTTACTCCCTCCACTTATTTTTACTTTACCTCAGATTTTATTGCTGACCATGAGATTATATGGTGGCCAGTTTGGGTCAAGTGTTCTGTCAGCATCTCCTCCTGACCTCTCCCAGTCTCCTGCCTAGGCTCCTCCCAGTCCAGCCCTGCTCACTGCGGGGAACAGAGGGAAGGGGAGAGGGGGAGATGGGAGAATATTTTGGTGCCCTTCAAGCACCAAAACAGCAGCCAAAACATTGGCGTGTTACCAGCCTGTTTTAGCCAGAAATCCAAAACACAGCATCAAATCAGCTGCCATGAAGTAAGTTAACATTCTCAAACACACCAAGTAGAGAAACGCATGTCCTTTTCTACTGATACTAAGGGTGGCCTCGACAGTTTACTGCTGCTGTGGAAATGGCTTCTAGCTTGGATGCCATTTGTGTTTCTAGATTGACTGTAGCTTAAACACAGAATGAAAACTTCATAATGGAGCACATTCTCAGCAAAAAAAAAAAAAGTAAAAGTAGAAGAAAAACCCAAACCAAAACAACAACAAAAAACCCCTCAAATAGGCATTTCCTTAATAGATTTTTTACAAATTACAGGTGGCAACGTGCCTTGGGGTTATATGGTCATACTGAGAGTGTCCCCTACAGACACAGCAGGAAAATTAATTAACTTGTGAAGGTGGTGGTGATGGTGTTTTCTTCCTTTGAGCAAATAAAACTAAGAAATGAATGTTGTTCACCGTTGCTGAAAATGAAGGTGAATATTGCAGCTTTCAAAGTCAAAAACAAATGACTGGCTTCCAGTTACAATTTTATATGAATAAGATGTGTTGACAGATTATTAACCAGAGTGAAGTGAAGAAGAACAGTGTAGCTTAATTGTTTTGGGTGTTTTCATGAATACTAAACAGATGAAATAGGTACTGGTGACACAAATGCAGCCTGATAACTGACAGTCTTTTCCTGTACTTTAATAGGTTCAAAAAAAAACCTTCTTTGCTTCAATTAAGTAGTATACTTTTTTAAAAATTAAATTTTGTTTAAAACAGTTTTTTTTCTTTGCTAGATGAAGTATATTTAATTGTTTGTAACTTGTAGGGGAGTAGCAGAATGAGAAATGTGGTTTTACTTAATGTCTGTTCGGTGTAGATTATGCATAATAGCAATGTTTGAATGTGGTGTACTGCATTTTATCTGGGGTAGGTGAACAGAATCCTATGGAGGTTCTTGTATATAGGGATGAAAAAATATCTGGGAAGGAGGGGAAGAATTATCAGAAAGATCAATTTTACTGATGGAGTCTAACAAGTTGAATATATTCATGTTTTTCAGTAAACTTCGAGGCTTTAATTATTGCCCTAGCTGTGGTAGCTGGACTCATTCTGGTGTCCATAACAGTCTGTTGCTGTTACTGCTGCTACTGCAGAAGGCCTTCCAGGAGGTAAACACATCTATTTGTTTCCTTCACTAACGCTGGGTCCTCGTCTTCCCTACCTACCTACAATTTTTACTCTCCAATATACTAAGAATATTTTCATTTGGAAGCAGTTCTGGTCACTTTGCTTTATTTGTTTGAGAAAGACAGCAAGATAAGAGATATTTAGTGGCAGGTGGAAGAGATATTTAGTGACACTGGAAATGATGCTGGAGTGACACTGAAGTGATGTTTCTAGTGGTAACAGCACTGATGCATTCGACTTTAGCTAAGCTATTGCTCTACAGTTCTATATTTTGCACTTTCTTATTAGCATTGGACATGAGATCTTTCAATGACCAAATCTTGCTTCTTGTGAATAAATAATTCCTTTCAAGGCAAGCTCATGGTACAGCAAAGAGGAACCAGGTGAGTAACTGAGCAACAATGTCCTATACAGCGCTTGGTATCCATCTTTCAGAGTTGCTCTAGGATCTGTCAGCAGTCAGTATCTAAGGAGTTAGCTGTCTTTGCCAATTCAAAAAGATACTCTGAATGTAAGATAATACTTCTTTGGTCTAAGATACTAAGAATGATTTACTTATTTTCAAGGAAAGTAATGCTGCAAAAATGAAATGTTCTTGATCTTGGAGAACTTGTAAAAATTTTTTTTAAACTGGCTTCTCTAAGTAGCTAATATTAAAAGGAGGGAAGTAGTTGACGACTAGCTTAAATAGGTATGTCAGTACTACAGTGTGAAATGGGACAGCACAATATGCTGCCATGAAGTCAGTTAACACTTCCTTCCTTCCTTTTCACCCTTCATCACTCAAGTTTTACAGCTTTCTGAACAGTCTAGTTTCAGCTAGCTCTGTTCTTTTTGTCCTTCACTGCTTCTTGTGTGAATAAAATGTAGACTTTAGTTCTTCGTCTGAAATGATTTCTATCATTTTTTAAGTACGTTTGACTCATTGTTCTTGTTTGAGAGTTGTTTTTGGTTTTTTTAAAAGAACTTATGTAACTGTACATTAGTTACATAAGTTTAGTGCTGACCTTAAAGTCAGAGAAATATGGTACATGTGTGGCTTTAAAGAAATGTGAAAATAATTGTAAATAACACCTCATTCCTTTCTCTCTTCGCTGAGGAAGAAGCATGTACCTGTTCTGTTGGTAGACTGGTATACTAGATCTGCCCTAGTGCAAAAATGAGTACTCTTTAGCCCTGTGCTGATAAGCCTTGAAGATGTAAAGAACAGGTTTAGATCTTACATAAGATCTGCCACATCCTCTTCAGAACAACTCAGTAGGCCCCTGTGGCTGACATGTCAGCAAATAAAGCTTGAATCTTGTGACAAGAGATATTTGTGCCAGACTTCAGTTTTAGTAGCTAAGTTGTCAATCGGTACTGTAACATCTAATTCTTAAAATAGAGGGTTAGTTGAGTGTCATCTTATGCCAAGACTCCAAAGGTGTCAAGCTTAAACTTGTGACCCTTAGAGGATTTAAAGGTCTTGTCAGTCTGGGGTCCAGCTTATTTCAGGAGGATTCAGAATGTGTTATTACACTGAAGCCTGGTACATTATTGGCTTTAAGCCCACTGATTCTCAGCAGGAATTCCTTTGCTCTCTTCTTCCTTATTTTTGGGGACTCATTTTACACAAGAGAAACTTCTTGTTTTCATGAGTAGGAGGAAGGAAACGTTGTGGAAATGTAGTACTAGATGTGTTTTACTGACTCTTTAGATGTGTTATCTGAGATCCGAGGTGTCACCTTGTTTTGCAGAAGTATCAGCATTTCTTCTGGGCATTCTTAAGCTGTGGTGTTTCAGTGTTAGAGAAGCCAGCACTTTCCTTTTCCTTGAACACAGAGAATACTTAGGTACATAAACCCCCACATCAGTAATGTAGTTGGCTCACCCGCGTCCGTCCTACCACAGGAATTCTAGGAATACTGGTGCAGGTTTTTTTGATTCTATCCTGTGTTTTTGGTCTTCTAAGAGTCTGGTTCCATGTACTTGAGACAGTTTCATTAACAGCTATTTTTCATGAAATTATACTGAATAGACTCTTGGGAACTTCAGTTATCAACGAGGTTTTTATTTGTATAATCTAAAACTTTTTGAATTTGGAAGAAAAATTCAATTAATTCAAAGTATCCAGAAATCAGAAAATACTTAATGCTCTTTAATTACAGGGAAGAAATGTATTTTCTGAATCATATAGCAACATTTTATTTATTTGATGTTTTCATATTTTGCAGCACCAGTTGTGAAAATTATTGCATACTTATAAGACAGTGGGGTCTCCAGTAAAGCAGTTTTACAGGAGGGTGCCCACGAATGGGAGCTTCTAGTCTTGCTGGACATGCTGATGAGGAGAATTGATTAGTTTTCCAAAAGGGTCTAACATGGTTTTCAAATAAAAGTGCCCTGTTGCATGTGTTTCCTTCTCCCCCAAGATTCTTCTGATTCTTTAGGTGGAAAAAGCTGGAACTAAAAAATTTGTTTGTGAAACATTGCATGGATTCTGAAGTACTGGCTTGTATTGAAATGACTAAAATGTTCAGAGAGATATGTGGACTGTTTGAGCACATGAAAGAATTGAATTCATATTTCCAGAGCTGAATGTGTCTGACTTGTGTATTAAAGCATTTGACATGCTGTAATTAACCACTGGATGTCACTCTTGCTGAACTTAGATGTTGGTGGCTGCAGATATGTGTTAATGCAACTGTTGAGGTGTATGAATATTGTAAATATTCATCTCAGACACCTCAAGAACTGTATTCACTTTTGGAAGATGATGAGCACTTGAGCAAGCATGGCAGTTGTCCATTTACTAATCCTGAAGAATCGTCATAAATTCTGTCAGGGAAAAACTAACAGAAAAATTGTTAGACATTTGCTTTAGAGTCCTGCAAGTCTTACACATTCTATCTAGTGGTTAAGTGAAGCTGAGCTTTCTCCAAGGTAGGTCTCAAAGCTAAACTGCAGTAGAGCATTCAGTGGAGCATATCAGCATGTGCACAGCTCAGATGTACTGTGTAGGTTCAGCATTTCCCAGAATCACACAGCTGATACTCAGGTAAATTCTTGCTCATTCCAGAACAGACTGCTTTCCTGGGGGCAGCTTAAGATTGGATAGTAATGCTTGTCGGAAAGATAAATTGTTCTGGCATCAAAGGCTTATGAACCATCAGTCTTCTTCCGGGGACAACACTGGACTAAACTGTGCACATGCAGAACACTGACTGAAATGGGGTGTGACACATGGGGAAAAGGGCAGTTAGGAATCCTGCTTCTGGAACAGTCTGCATCCTTTTCCTAAGAAGCTGTGAATAGTCCTGTGGAGGCTGAAGGGCATATTACTACAATGAGTAGAGCATTTGGCTATTATAAAATGTGAAAGGATAATGACACAAACTTGTCAATTATACTAACTCAGCTGGGAAATTTCACGTGGCTATGAAGTAGTATCTCTGGTCAGACTATAAATTCTTTTTGAAAATAAGTAATGTAACTAAATAGTGATAGCTTAACAATAAAGTTGCTTTCTCCTCCTCTTATGCTTTCCTTCCCTCCTTATTTTTCTAGCAGACTAGATGAAGAAGAGGAGCAGCTAGCCAGGAAGAGAGAGGAACGAAGACTACAGTCTCTTCAGAGGTAAGTTTTGACAGCTTGATATATAGCTATACATTTCCTGGTGATGTAGGAGTATTCTGCCTTCTTAAGAAATTCGTGGAGCACTAAACAAAGAGGCATGTGAAGTTAGGCATGACACTCAGGTTTTTACAGAACAGGGCTTTATTATGAGAGTGATGAATGTGATCAGGAGCTGTATTACTGTAAGTGAACAGAGAGCAAACAAGCTGATGCTCAGTGTGGCAGGTACCATGAGTGCTCTGTGCCAGTCAGGAGCAAGCAGGAGGAATGTGTCTGAAGTCTTGTCCAGTCTCTCCTGGATCGACGTCTGTCTCTGCCATGAGTTAATGTCTAAGTGAGCTGGGATTCAGAGGTGGGACCCACTTGTTGGATTCATTTGGTAGCTGTTTCTTTTTTCTTTTAAAATTTGTCTGGGAAAAGTAGAGAAGTTGATAGTGAGATACCTATTCGAAGTCAAGAAGTGAAAAACTTTGGCTCAGATCTCACTTTAGCCTTAATTTCATATTTCCATGCTTTCTGGTAAAGCTGCATAGCACAGTGTGAAAAGAAGTACAAGAGTCAGCCATGGTAGTGTTTCTCAGTGAGAACAGAATTCCTTCAGATTTTATAGGTTTTTGGTTTTGTAGGTTTTTATAGCTTAGTTTCACAGTGACTTTTCATGAGTTTTACATTTTTCTTTAGATTAACAATTTTTATTGATAGTGTGGTGATGCCTGGTATAAGCAAGGTGTACCTTTTGAATCATACTTCCTTTCATGGTCTTTATTTTGGAGATTCACAGCTTCAGCAGGACAAAGGTGTCCTAACAGAATGCTAGTCTTGGAGCTGTTGCATGTGGGTTTGAATCCTCGTGCACTGACAAGGAAATTAATTAGGTTTGCACTTCTCTAAAGACTCATCTGCCAAGTAACAGGTGGGCACCTTCCCTGCCTTGCTGATGCCTGCTGTTTTCTCCTGAGCTCAGACTGATTGTTAGTAAGGGCAGAGAGCAAGGCATGCTTCCACATAAGAACTCTTGGGGAGCTCTTGCATGAAGACATTAAGTTTCTGTATTACAAACGTGCACAGGAAGGCAAGGCAGGTATGTTTCAGACTAGGCACAAAAATGGAAGTGAGAAAGGTGGTCTTGCAGATGTACCTGCTGTCGCTCGTGTATCTGACTGGCAGGAGCTGGGAGAATCACTCATCTGAATTCCATGCATGTGTTAACTTGCTCTGAACTGCCAGGTTATATAAGCAAACAGAGCAACTCTTTGCCCTGAATCTGATAGTGATTGACTCTGAAGTAGCACTGTGATATTGAGAAGCAGAACAGATCCTGTTGTAATGGGTTAAATTGATGTGTCCTTTAGCCTTGTACAAAATTCCTAATCTTGCTGGCAATAGAAAGAATTAGAATAGGATACAATAAGGATGTAAACCAAATAATTTTTCAGAGCATGATGAAGTGCAGAGTTCAAACGATAAGTGTTTGGGTTTGTGATTATAATTTCTTTCAAGTATTACGTACTGGCAGTTTTGAACTATTTCCATTTTCTACTAGCGGTATAATACAGTTCTGTAGCTTTTAAACTTACCAAATTTGAACTTAGATTATTTTTGTTCTGCACAGATTTTAACAGCACAGATTTACTGTTGCAATAGTGCATATTCTGCATTTGTATCATTTAAGAAACTGTAAGCTCAAAAGTAACTTTCTGAAAAGATAAGAATTAGATGTCTTCTAGAGTAGTTGAGCCAAAAGTAATGTTTTGAAAATATGTGTTTTTCAAGTGTAATAGTGGCATTAGTTTGTCACTTTAGATTGTGTGTAAATGCATTTTACTTCTAAAGTAACTGAGAGTTGCTGATGCAAAGAGCATTCTTAGTTTTTTTCATGCCTAAGGCACAACATTCCTTAGCCCTGTGCTATGCCAAATTTGTTTTATGTAAAGGTGTTCACAATTCTGTGGGGGTTTTGATTCTTTCAAGTTTTTATTGTGGTGGATAAGTTCAGTGAACAGTCTCAGCGTGTATCCATAAAATTGCTGGGATCCACAGGATGCAAGGACATAATGAATCCAGGGCTGGGAGAACAGCAAAGAAAGCATTTATTTGGGGACAGAGTAGGAAGGACTAGTTGTCCTTTTATCGTTGCAAGGTAATGACAAACATTATCCAAGAAGAGAACGGATGCAAGTTTGTTTTCATAAACATCTGAATTTGTGAGCTGAAAGTGTCAGACTTGAGTGTGCATGGAAGGGTAAGAAATAGGTGTCCAATTTAGGAAAAATGCTCACACACAGTTTCTCAGATAAGTTATGTTGAGTATTTGCAATGGATCAGAAAAAAGGGGAATTCTCTACCTGCTGATGCAATTATAACTGGTCACAGCACAGTAGGCTGAGTGCTAGTATGAACATGATGTTTCTCCTAAAATGCTTTTGTTTCTAAAGAGAAGGGATCCAGTGAGGAATATCAAGATTTTTTTGTATGCCAAAAAAACATGTGCCTTGTGGTGAAATATACATCCTTAATTATGCTACTTTGTTCAGTTAAGACAGCACTTACCTGTGTTTGTTATAAAGCAAAGACTTCTGACTAGGTGCATAATAGGGGATGATTGTGTTCCATAACCTTTCTACTGTGATTTCTGAATTGGCTTTAAATTCTTGGTACAGTTAATCTGTAGGAAGTCTGATGCTTCTGGAGCATAAGGTGTGCTGTGCACACACTGAGCAAGTGGTGTTGCACCAGGCAATTAGCAACACAGAGCTAATACCAGCTCCATTCTTGAATTTAGCCTAGGAGCAAGGATCACAGGGAGCAGACTGCTCTGCCAGAATGATTGCTGCAGCCTTACTTAGAGCAGCATTCCTCTTTCCCAGCTTGTCAGGAGTGTGTCTGTAAAACAGAAACTGTTTTAATTGCAGGAGAGAGCTTAGCAGCAGCCCTGGGGTATTTTCATGGTCTGAACACGCATACCTATTGTGTGTGTGGCTGGGGGTCATGGGAAAACACAAGGAGTGAGCCACTTCCAGCAACCAGAGCACCTCACCCTACCCACTGCTTGCTTCCTCTAAGACCTTTGGAGGATGAATTGCTAATAGCAGGCTGTAGAACAAATTAATATTCTCACCAAGCCGTTTTTGACAAGCAACCTGCAGAGGAAAACACTGCCTTGTACTGTGTAGTCCTTCCTTTCTACTGTGAGGTTTTCACATAGTTTATGAAAATAGCTGAATAGATGTTCACATAAATATGATGGGAGGAAAATAGGCACAGCATTGACCTTGTGTCTGTCTGGTTTTGTTGTCTTTTTCCTGTGGGATACAGCTACTTCAAATATAGCTGTTCATATCAGTTGGCAATGGAAGGTGAACAGGACTAGCCTGAACTTCGTTTCATGATTCCATTAGTGAATGGTAAAAACAGGGTAAGGAGGCCTAAGTTCCATAGTTTGTTCCATGGAATGCTTTTTGTGGAAGGTTTAAGATGATTGCAGCAGCTGGTATTTTCTGTCTTTTCAGGTACGCTGTAGAAGTCTGCTTTGTAAGTTTAATATTTGTTTGCATAGAAATTCAGTTAATTATGGATACTTAAGTGTCTCTTTGGAAGATGCCTGTAAAATTAAAAGTAAGGGTAATTATGTTGGCTCTCTGCTTGTCTACACAAGGATGAAACTAGCTGTCAATTTACTCAGAGGTTTGAAAATCACTGGTGATGGTTCAAGTTTGCACTTACAGTAAGGTGCATGAGGAGAAGAATGTCTGGAGTTTAATTTTTGGCTTAAAACAGGTATCTTATTGCATAGCTTTAGTCCTTCATTTGACTTTGTCATCTCTAACATGAAAAATAATTTTTAAATAGCATTGAGTAGTGAATCTTTTTCTATACACTCTACAGCTTCAAATACATGGTATGTTTATATGTTAGATTTATATAATTTATGAATCATTATTTATTTTAGAAGTTTATAAACAAAAGCTAAGCAAGAGATCCAGTGCAAAATACAATTTGGTAGTGTACTGGCAAGGGAGAACAAGGAGACAGGCCAGGGAAAGAATGGATGGCAGTTTATTTGTGAAGAACCAAGTATGGAAAACTATTATGAGAATTGTTAGTATTGGGAAAAATACTTCCTCATCTTACAGCAGTGGGGACAACTTGCATGAGAAGCCAAGACTTTAGCATGTATAAGATGGAGTAATAGCAATAGTATTAAGAAACAGAACCAAACTGGAAGACTGGAGTGATTTGAGCTGATCTTAATGTGAGATGTGGGTGGTGCAGTAGTTCTGGGTGGCTGATTCAGGGACTGCGTGTTCAGAGCTGTGTCTGGTTCTTCTGGGTTGATGTGTACCTAAGCCTTATTTACTGAGCAAGGATTTAGTCATGGGTGAAGTGGTGCCGTCATGGCTGCCTGTCAGAGTTTGAATGTTTCACTGATATTAATGGTTTTACTCTTCAAACTTAGATGTTCAGCGGTCTGGGGAAGTATCCTAAAGTCTTTCTGAGGTTTAGAGCCTACACAGCCTCATTTTGCACCATCCCCTTCTTAAGCATGTGCTTTCTGAATTCAGAACTGATTCACACTGACTGCTGAAGTACTGAGGTTTCAGTAGCTGAAAATGCAGCAATGAGTCTCCATTACTTCAGACAGGGTATGTAAAACAGTGAAGAAATGCCCTTAGTACCACCAGTAATAAACCTGGTTTGAGGTCACGTGAAAACTATACAGTAGAAAAGTTTAGCTTTATATAGAAGGCTACTTTAAGCAGAATTTCTCTGTTTTCCTCCTGAGATCCCTTGCCCCATATAATACCTTCCTCTTATGTCCCACAGAAAGCAGAAATCCTGTTGTCAGGTTACCTTCAATGGGTAAATTTGTCTTCTTTTTCTGTTATCTCAATCCTGACTTTCTTCCTCTACATGAATTTCATTACCCTGACTCTCCAGTTCCTCTTCCTGCATTTTGGCCAGGTTGCTTTGTTTACTATGCTGCGTGGGCTTAATAATGCAAAGGGATGCAACGGACATGGGTATCTCTGGGAAACAGTAGAAGGTTTTGAATCTGTCTGTCTTGTTTGGTTTTTCTCATCATGCTTTATCTGCATGCTTTTCCAGAAGTGCAATTGCTGGAAAAGGCCAGTTCAGCCCTTCAGCTCTGCAGGAAGCAGGATAATTGCTTCTGAGGACACAAAGGATCTGATTAGCAGTAGGAATTGTTTGGAGGTGGAATATGCATAGGGCAGGTGGGATCTTTGGTGAATTGAGCTGTCAGTGCTTAACAGCTTTCTGCTGAATACGTGCAAATTGGAATCCTGCAGAAGTCACAATTTGTCTAACTGGGTTGAATTTTGACAGCGGGTAGCAAAGGGTGTATTTTTAATTTTTTTCTTTTATTTCTGTTTGAGGAACATTTTTTTGCCAAATTCTATGTCTTTTCCTCAAAATATATAGATCCTGGAGCATACTCATGAAGCAGTTGTGTAGGAGCTTTTATGTTTGGTTTTTAAACTAAGCAAAATAGATCCTTCCTTTGTAATATAGGAAAACTATCTGAGGAAAGATGGAATTTTTTCCATTTAAGCGTCTTTCATTTTCCCCCCCTTCACCTTAGCACAAGGAAAGGAGAAACTGACTCATCAGGCACTTGGTTTATGTGAATAATTTAAATTTGGCAATATTCGATACAGCCTTGAAAACTGTCTTATGGACAGACAACATAAAAACCAATTTATGTTTAGCACAATATTTCAATTTATTCTCTGCATGGATGCCATGCTGGATTTTAGAAAGCAGTAGTTTTCTCTTACACTTGCTGTACATCCTAAGCAAAAAAGCTGTATCTTTTTAGAATTGTTACATTGAATTAGTATTCTGAAGTATGTTCTGTGCACAGCTAAATTTTACAATTATGCTCCCTGCTGGAAAGCGTTGGGGAGTCTTCTGGTGTAGTGTAGTGCCTTGCTTCTTATGTATAGATGAACACCTCAGTGTGTGTATGTGTACATATATGTGGATGCATAACTTTCATATAGAAAAGTATTTCTTATTGTTTATTGTAATACATCTTATTTTTGCATTATCAATTACTGAGAAGTTCTGGGAAGTCTTATAGGTACAGTGTATGTAGATAGAGTGTAAATAGATAATATATATAACTGCTACGTGTGATTTTTTTTTTGTAATTTGTAATGTAATACTAATACTAATGTAAAAAGTACTAATACTAATGTAAAAAGTGCTGGGTTTTTTTTTTAAAGTAATTATAGTTTGCTTACAGCTCAAAAGAGTCTGAATGTTCTTTTGATGCCTTTATTTCTTGCAGGAAACATGAAAGAAAACTGAAGCATGATGAAATACGTAAGAAGTATGGTATGTATCATCTTGTTTTGATACTGTGTCTGAATTGATTCCTTTTCTCTAATTGTTAAAATTCACAGCAGAAGTAAGCTGCTTTATGAGGGGCACAAGTAATCAAGCCCAGTTCTCTACTGGTGCCTGTCCTCTCACACCTGAACACCTGATCTCAGCACATTTATGCTCCTTTTCTCTTCCTGCACTGGCTGTCCAACTGGGCAAGAAGACAGTGTGCTGGATGGGGTGTTTGCTTGGGATGGGCATTTAAATATATTGATTAAAATAAGTGGTTCATTCTGTCTATTCCTAAAATAGAGGACTGAGTTTGAGGGCTTTTTTTGGTTTTTTTTTGTTGTTGAATGTGATAAATCAACCTACTTGAACTTTGCTACTGAAGTCATGCCTACTGGAGGAGAGACTGACTAGTAGATGGCAAGCTTTTTAAATCAAGCTTGAAAAAGAAGGGATGAAGATGCAGACTAATGTAGGGATAATTTTTTTTTTAAGTGGAGCCATGGTCCCGTTGTAGAAGAATATCACAAGACTGTAGGACCTGCTGTGTTGTATAGGAGGCTCTTATTATGTAGGCTTGTCAGTGCTTGCACTTTTCATTTGATTTGTTCCTAGGGTTAATAGTACTGTGTATTCAGAGACAGATCTGCTAAAACTCTGCTGCAGTTTTTATTATGCAAATTGCACTAATGTCAGAGAAGGTGATTCTAGGGGTCTGAACAGTCACTCAAAGCTGTTAATTTTCATCCTCTTGTTAAACTGATTGGCAGAATCTAGGAATGCCTTCATGAATCTGCAGCCTGCCCTTTGCCTGATACAGAAGTGATACAGACAAACTCTGTAGGGAATTCTCTGCCTGGAGAACATTTGTAAAAGAATAATCCTTTGCTGGAATGAAGGAAAACTACACTGTGAAGCTCAAGCTGCAAGAGAAGGAATGTTGTAGAAACTGGAAGCAATTTTTGTTAAATATCAGTCATGGAAGTTGTTCTATGGTATTTTACAGCATAATTAACCTTATATCTCAACCACAGTTCAGTTTCAAGAGGCGTTTGAGTGGTTGACAACAATAATCCAGATGTAAAAAAAGCAAACAAAATGCAAGTGCAACATAAAACAACACAGGCTTTTTATGTTTGTATCTCCTTAGAAGAGACTTCACAGTCAATCTCAGCAAGTTTGAATCATTGGGAAAGATCTGGTGAAGAACTTAGGGCTATGGCTGTGTCCCCACAACCACTTGCAGCTCTCAGTGCAGACATACCTTTGCATCTCCTGGATGCAGCCAAGGTGCAGGTCCTGGGTGTAGTATTGCAGTTCTTGTATCAGAGCCCTGCACTGGGATTCGGTGATGTGAAAGCTGCATTCAGTTATGTTCTGCTTGTGAAACCAGTTCACTTGTCTCTGCATGGCCCTGCATTTTACTGAAGACAGTTGTCTGTTCAGTGCTTAACTTTCAGAACTTTGTGGAGTGCTTTGCAGGGTCTTGTTGGAGTACCCGAGTTCCCGAAGTTTAAAACTGTATAATGCAATGTCTGTGGAATACATGCATCACATTCAATAAATCAAGTATTGCTTGTAGCTGTACTGTGCACACAGTCATAGGAGAGCTCGTGTCATTTTGCCTCCACTATCAATGAATTAATGAGAAGCAAGTTAGTAGGTTCATTGTGTTAATGTAAGAAGTCAGACATGCTCCTTCCTGCAGTTACGTTTTGCAGTGCAGCTTACCTGCACAAGATCGCAGTTGGACTATAAAACTTAAATTTTATTAGCAAACTTTTATATAAAGTTTATTGACAGGTTTGCTGTATTGCCTAAGCAAACATTAATTTATATTATCATATACATCAATTTGAGGCCTGGCATCTCGTGGTTAATTTTTGTCTTAAAGAAAAATCTAAGTCTCACATAAACAAATAGCACATCCTGAAAGGATATATGTAACTGAGGAAAAATGAAATACAAAATATGTATAAATTTTGAAATCCAGAAATATAATTGCTGTATATAAGGGTTGCATTCTGATAATATGCAGACAAATAATTGTCAGAATAATTCAGTGAGACATAAAGTAGACTTGGATCTTCTGTCCACATTTTTTACTGTCTAGAAAATACAGATGTTAGCATATTAAACATAATCTAATAAGAATTGCTGGAAATAATTATGGAGGCACTAGATTATTTTGCACTCTTACACACTGCAGAGAGGATTCTCAGTTAAGTAGGCATGGATGAGTGGCAGAATGACAATGACTTTGTTAACCTGACTCTGTAGATTAAGATGATCATGCCTGAAATTTCAGTATTTGGTTGGCTTTAAGGGAATGCCTTTTCCCATTTCATCCCACAGCTTTCCATACTCCATTTAAATGGTAATTACACATTTATAATGCACTGCAGGTGTCACTCTAGCCACAATCCTTTGGGAGCATTGGAAGCAAGAGAGAGCTTTAGCAACCAGGAGTACACACTTCCAATTGTTTCTTTGTTGCACAATTTGATAGTATTTTTCATTTGCTCACATATATGAATGCAGTATGATTACACAAATTATGCGTTGACTCTTAGGAAAAATTTAAAGTAGAATTCGGAGTACTTTGCAGCTTGTGTAGTACACAAAGGAACTACAATTTAATTCCTGCTGCATTTGCTTTTATTGTGTGTTCAGTATAGCATTAGTGAGACGCTGCTTTATTATTTATTTATTTCAGGATTTTGCCTAGTATTAGTGGCAGGATTTTTTTCATTTAATTTTTTCACAATGATTGCCATTTCATTGCTTTAGTTCTTCAAAGGTTTTGGTCAGCTATTTTAATATGCAATCCTATCTTGTTTATTTTATGTGAGACATTGATTTTTATATTCAGTAGTTTATCACAGTAAATGTTTCTTCTGTTCAAGGTAGATATTTTGCCTTGACCTTCTTTAGTGTTCTGAATGCAAGGCAGGAGAACCTTGCGTTGCCAAACCCTGAAAGCTATTTAGTTTGTCTTTTACGAATACAGTTGTTAATCTGGGGGGCTAAAAATAAGGAGGAACAGTTTAATAACGGGTGAAGTACATGCAGCAAACTAGTTTGGGGGGTTTTTCAGCCATACACAGTCTCTTGTAAGTATTTCACTTGGTAATTCTTGTTTTGGGCTGTGTTGATATATGAGAGTCAGATCTCAATGGCTGGGGACCTGCATAGTTAGATGGTACACAATATAAATCAGTATGCTGGAAAGAGGTATTAATTTCTTTTGACCGTTGCTTTGTCATTTCATATTTAATAAGATGTCTCATTATTTCATACAGGCTAATGAAAGATACTTGACTGCTATACCTTCCAGATTTTTGAATGTTTCTTAGATACTGCTAAGTAGGTCAAACACTTAACCTCAAAATGAGGGTAAGTAGAAGTAAGAACTTTTAAGTGACCTCTGTGTGTCAGTATTCAAGTTCACCAGTAACATGTAATGGACTTGAGTGCAAACAAAGCTCCTTAAGATACAAACATCTGGTTTCTCTGAACCCCTGAGGGTAAATGACAACTTGGGTAGTGGCTCTCACGTCAGACAGGAAACAGTTGAGAGACAATTCCTCTCTGGTTCAAGGCAGCACGAGAGCTTCAGCTGGACCAGACCTGCTGCCCCATTAGCATGGGCTGCCAGCTCCTTGGAGTGGCACTGGCAGAGTGGCTGTGGCAGCTGACGGAAGCTTTTTGTAATGCCCCCTTTTTTTGTATGTCTCTCCAAATAGTTTTTGTCCACTTACTGGAGCCTGATACTTCTTCAGTAAGAGTTGGTGCAAGTGTTGAGCTGCTGTCTCACTCCTCTTATTTAATGTAATCATATGGCGTACTTAAAATGCTGAGGATAAAAGAAATCTAAAGTCTGGATGGAAGTTTGAGAGCAAGGCTGAAAGCAAAGTGTATCAGGTATTGTAACCCCTGGTTATCCTCATTTGGAAGGAGGGCTTGCCATTTCTCTTGGAGTCCATTTTTCCTGGCAGATCAATTTCTGAAGTCAGAACCAATAGCGTTCGCACTGGATTGACCCATAGTTCTTAAAGCCTATTCAGTTGCAGGATTCTGTGATGAAACAGATGAGAGTACTTCAAGTTAGGCATACTAATGGCTGGTTGGTGGTGATTGTATCTGTTCATCCCTAAACATAATTCAGTAAAATTAAAGCAGGTATTACTGGGAATGGCATTTGCAGTGAGGAGTAAAAGTGACATGTTCACTTGAAATATGAGGATTAGTTTTCTAATACTCTAAACACTCATTTTAGCTGAGTGTTTTGGGGCAGGGGAAGAGAAAAGTATATTCACTCCTCCGATTGGTGTAGGAAAGGTTTGTCAGGACTCTTACACAATCCTCTGGTTAATTTGAAATTGGCACTACTGGATGTGGACAATCTTTTCCATTGCATTTCAGCTGTTTAAGCTGTAGAGAGTAGTATCTAGTGTTTTACTGTGCTACTTTCAGACCTGTGAGGTGTTGAGTATGTGTCCTGAATGAAATATCAAAAAATATAATAAGCACTTGCCAGATTCTATAGAGAAAAGTCTGCAGGCTATGTTCATTTTGTCAGGGAATCTGGTACCACTTCTTGCAACTTTGTGGAAAGCTTTTTGAAGTTAGGTGCATTTATTTGTAAATGGAACTTAATGAGTGCCAGGAGTTTATGCAACGGCAGTTGTAATAATAATGGTAATTTCTACTGTTGATGCTGATTTTCTGTAAATGTTGTGTAAGTGTGTTTTGTATTTTGAAGGGGTGAAATACAGAAGTACTGCAATTTTTTTTTTTTAAAGTGGACTACTCAGTTGTGTTTCAGGTAGCTAAACATACTAGGATCGATATATCCTAACTGCCAAAGTATTAACAAGTCTGAAGGAAGGAGAGGGGCATGGTGATGGTCTGGGAGTAAAATAAATGTTTCTTCTATCTTTGGGTTGGGGTTAAATTAATGCAGGAATGTTACATGAAGGCACTCAAGGTTGAATGGCAGGCCAAGGATAAGAGGGGTTTTTTTATTGTGTATTAGCTTACTTGACAGCTAGAATAGACTTAGTGGACATCACAGCTCTTTGTTTAAATGCATGAAAGGTAGGATTAAAATTTGAGAAGTAACCACTTTCTAAAAGTTTAAAAATACAAAAAATTTCAAAATCTGAAAATATTGTGGATTATTTTTGACAGTTATGCATCTAAGCATATTCTTACTACACACACAAATGCTTAAGTTTTTATTTTTTCAAAAACAATTACAGAAAGGGATAGTACCTCTGACACAAGGTACTATACCAGGTAAATAGACTGTATGTCATGTTACCTGGCTGAAGCTTTATAAATGTGGCTGGCTTACTCCTTGGACAAGTAAGGGTCATTATATATGAGGGCTAGTTTTGATACTAACATTTTACAATTTGACTGCTGGTAATCTTTATTTGAGTGATTATAGGACTTTTCATACTTACTCCTTATTCCAAATGTTTACTGTTCCCTATCAGGTAGTTAGTTGCAGTAACTGATACAGTTATCAGCACTGAGCAGTTGTGCTGCTTGATTGACATCTTAAAATAACCTGGCAGTTCAAATGACGCTCACCAACTGCACAAGGTAGGAAAAAGTGTAGTCTGCCTACAGCACCATTAGGTTTTGACTTTCAGATAAAACAGTGAATGTTCAATATCTGCGTGCAGGTACATGTGGAAAAGAGGTATGGTGTGAAAAGGACTGAGGGGAGTTCTTACAAGGTTTGGCAGTGACTAGAATAATTTTTTTTTCCACTATTGTACATCTGAACATTTGTGATTTGCGGTTGCTCAGCTGCACTGTCTTCTGTTTCCATGCCTAGGCAAATGAACTAGAGAGGAGTCCTTGCCATACATCAGTATAAAAATCTTGGCAGAAAAGATAGCAATAGTGGCCTTTCCTTTCACACCAGAAGGTCAGCCTCTGAACTCTTACAGGACTCCTTTATTTTCAGTCTTCTGCCTACCCCAGGTTTAAAGTGTGGTTTAAAAGTCTCTCTGAAATAATTACTTGTGTGGAACAGTGATTGCTCAGCTAACCCTTACAGAGGATGCTCTGCATATCCAGGCACTCAGCATAATTGGATGGCTTTGCAGTGCTTTGTGTGACAGTATTCTAGTGTAAAGTCATTAGGAATCTTTGTGATGGAAACATACTGCAACTTGGATTAAGTGATGCTCTTGTTCTGGTCCCTGGAGGTTTTAGTGCACGTAAGAAGTGATCTTCATTTTTTCTTCGAGATCATTGTCCTGTTGCAGAAAAACTGTAAGTGGCTGAATGTGACAGATGTTTGGGTATAATTGAAGTAGAACTAAGTCAAAGTAGCAGCATCTTATATTTTAAAAGGATGATGATCTTATAGTCATTTGAATTTGTAAACTGGCCGCTCTAAATCTGTTCTTCTTGAGACATCTCTATGCTTAGGTTTTTGCCAACTTGACTCTCACAAGTGCATTTTTTGGAAAATACCTCACAAATGAGAAATGTTTTTTCCATAGTAATTTTTCATAGAGAAATGTTATCTCCCTGCTAAATCATTAAATACTTATTCATGATTATAGTCTGAGAAGTAAGAGTGCTTAGGAACACTTTCAATTTATTATAATGCTTGAGTGTTTAGGTAATAGAGCAACTGTTGCAAGAATTGCCTTTTGGATTTGTTACATGCAGTTCCTATTTTAGTGAAGTCAGCAACTCAAAGTTTTTCTGCAATAAGAAAATGATAAATGTAGTCCCATTTTGTTTTACAGGTCTTCTTCAGGATTCTGATAACCCCTACAGCAGATTTGAGAATGAATAAAGATGAGCACTTTCCACAAGAGCTGTAACTCCAGAATCCAGGAAGACTGTTCTCGTTTGCCCTTTGTGCTCTTTCACTTTTGATTTTTTTGTCTCCGAAGTGTTTTTTCCTGGTTAATAGAAGCAGCTAAGGACTTTCTGAAATAACATGTTTCTATCTTCTACCTGTATAGAACTAATTTTTTATAAATGTTTGCTGAAGTTTATGTTGGTTATCTTTCTTCTTCTTAAATCTATATTTTATTACTCGATTTACATGGTTAATAGTCACAATAATGTGTTTCGGTTGAGTCGTAACTGCCACTTAAAGCAGTTGTTCTCATGTTCCTAAATGAAGAGATGCTATATATGTATAATAAAAAGCAACATGGAAGTACAGCTCCACATAGGAGAAATGGTTGATGAAAAATGCATCATGCCCATTCTTGTGGGTGGAGGTTTTTTTGCCTGGAAAAAGATCTTCCAAGAGTGTAATGTGTAAGGATTGACAGAGAGGAGTGTATTTTTCTTTGAATAATTAAATTCAGTTGTGGGAATGTTAATAAGTACTTTGGATATAGCACTGATGTGAAAAAGAAACCAGTTAGCAAAAGTGTAAGAAGGTCATTCTTGAAACAAACATAGGTATGTGTTCCTAAACTTAAGAAACATCAGTCTGTGTGAGCACTTTCTTCTGCAAACTTAATGTATATTGAAAAAAAAGTATAAAGTTGGCCATGTTCTGCAGTTTACCAGGGCTGACCCTGGCCAGCAGCTTAAGCACTGCCCAGCTGCTTCCTCCCTCGCTTGGCAGGACGCGGGAGGGAATGGGAACAGCAAAGGGTTGAGATAAAGGCACGGTAAGTGAAGGACAGGAGGGTAGTGGGAACAAACTGCAGAGGCAATTGCCACCTCCCAGAAGCAGACCTCTGTCCAGCCTCCCCTCCGTTTTCTTGGTGAGCCTGGAATAGGGTCAGTTTGGGTCAATTTTGGCCAGCTGTCCCAACTGTGTCCTCTCCCAGCTTCGTGCTCATCACTGGCCTACTTGCTGGAGCACGCAGAGTGGGGGAAAAATGAAACCTTGATGCTGTGCAAGCAATGCTCAGCAAAAGCCAAAGCACTGGTGTGTTACCAGCACTGTTCCTGCCACAAATCCAAAGCAAAGCGGCACCGTAAGGGCTGCTGTGAAGCAAGTTACCTCAGTCCCTGCCAGACCCAATACAGTTAGAAGGCAGCATTTTTTTTAAGCTTTTATTGTTCTTTTGGTAGTTCCATAATGTGATTTATTTCCTGTCTTTCTTTTCATAGAGGTGTTTCCTTGAGCACTTTCAGTAGCTTACCAGTATGATGTGACAAGCAAAGAGCTCCTCTGTGCCCCCAGTCTAATTGTACATTCCCATTTATTCTGTACACTTTAAATCACCTCCCTTGCTGTTTATCATCTGTTAAATGTACAGCGTGGAAGATGTTTGTGTTATTTTTTTGTCCACATTCCTAAAATAAACTCTTTAACATCTTGAATATGATTCTGTGTACTTCTGTTGTTCCATACCATTTTAAATTAGCTTGGTTTCAAAGAAGTTATCCAGTATGACTTTGGGAGAAGGAAAAAGATGCGCTTTTGCTGGTTGTCTGTGGCAGGAATTAGATTGTGCCTGTGGGTGAGGATGTGAATTGCTGTTCCTTGCAGTGTCAAAGAACCTGCCTCTACTTCAGTTTAGTAAATATCACTTACCACTGGTTTTGGTACAGTGTTCTTTCACTGGCTTTACCTCTGCAAACTGTTTGTATAGAGTTCCTCAGGAGTTTATATAAAAATAGGTTTCCCACTTTCTGAATCTGTACTGTAATTAGTGTTAATGAAATATTGGTCTGTTCTTTCTTTTTCCTTTTTTCCTTAACTCATATTTAGCACTTTATTAGTAGGCACTGTGTTTAATTTCGTGTTTCTTTGTCTGTCAGCCGTTGTCAAATCTGAAGTATTATTCAAATGCCTGTCTTAGAAGAATGATGGTCTGTGATAAGAGTGAGTTGATAGTGTGGAAATGAAACACACTGATGGTTTTCCCTGGAGATAACTTTTGCAAATATGATGAAGGTCTGCCTGCTGCCTCACGACCCAAGTAGTGACATTCCTGACTTAATAGAAAAGCATTTTTCTTCAGCACCTGCTACAGTGTACGAAGGACTGTCATATATTCTAGCAAAAAGGGGAGGAGGGACAACCTTTCTTACCATTTCAAAGATGGTAAAGTATTTGGAGAACCAAAATATTTTGAGAAAAGGGAACAGGAGAATTAACATTCCTGAGTTACAGTTGTGGACATAAAAAGGTAATGACTGTGGTCGAATTTACCTTATATTAAACCTTAACTTTAGTCTCTAGTTCATACAAAATGTTAACCTGGGCATCTAATATGGTGTATTTTTGCTTACACGGTTTACGACTGTTAGTTTAATGAGACTACTGTGGACACCAGCCTTAGAGCTTAATAGAAAATGCAAAAATCCTCACAAAATCCCCAGACTTTTCAGATTATTTAGCCTTTCTTTTCTGTGTTCATTGGAGCAATTAATTGGATGGAAAATACCTTTATTTCAATATATTAATTACCTTCTCTGCTTTTCTGCATGTCACTATTTCTTATGTTGGCTTACCACTAGAAGGGTTGCTTACCTTTGTATTTCAGCGTAGCCACAAGTAATGGGGAAAACAGCTGTAGAAAGAGGTATCATTGTATCTTTGTTTCCTAGGTGTATGAACAAAGGCATTTATCATCTTCACTGTGAGCTTCCCCTCCTCCACCCTTTTTCAACAAAGAAAAGGTATGCAACATAATAACAAAATAAAAGTAACAGCATAACCTAGGCCTGAGAGCTGTATCTCTGTTTGTCATGTTTTTCTGATTTTGCCTTCATTCACAATCTATTCCCTTTCCTCTCTATTTGCACTTTTAGTGGTTATTGCTTGTTAATTTTAGTAGTGAAGGTATTGCTTTCTGAAAAGAAGAGCAGTCTGGGAAGCGAGAAAATTAAAATTTGTGCTTATCTTTCCACAGAATAGAGCCCCCAGTACTCAAAACTCAAGTGAGACAGATTTAGTAAGAGTGATATTGCTGGGTGTAATTTATTTAAGTAAAGAAAATTTTAGTAGATTGAAGCATACTGTTTTAACTTGTCTTAATGCAGGAACATTTTTGCCACTTCAGAAATCTTAGATTTGACGACGCCTCCATTTAGTTGCCTATACCATGTCTTTTTAAATTGTTATTTGATTATTAAGCAGATGTACAAAAGTGATTTTGGAAAATGGTCAATTATTTTTTCTTAGGGTATCTTTGTTTCAGACTGCCATGCATATATTTCACCGTGTATCCTTTCAAAGTTTCTTGTTACGCCAAGCAGGTGCGTGAGGAGTGGCTCTGGGCTGTGTGCCGGTGGCTTGCAACCCTAGGATGCCCCAGCTGAGCTGCTGAACATGCAGTTCCCTAGATTTGAGCTGGTCCAGAGAGAAGTGGGACAGAAACAGCTAAGGTGCTTTTCTTGCTGTCTTTCTGAGTGTCAGGGGCCAAATGGGAACAGAGAAGATGAAAGATACTTTGAGAAGAAATGAAGGGGAGTGGGGAAATCAATAATCTGGGGAGACAAGTTAAGTGGGCAGCAATTGCATGTGGCTGTGCCCACAGTTCCTGCCTGAATCTGGGCTTTATCACCTTTGGTTTTGGGGTTCCAATCAGCCAGCATCTCTGGCTGCCTGTGCTTCAAAGCACGAGTAGGGCAGGTTACATGGGTGGAAGCTATTCAAGGCTCACACAGGCTCACATCTTCCAAAAGCAGCAGGGTCAAGCTTGCTGTTGATTGATTTATCCTTTCTGTGGGTGCTAGAACAGCCACTTGAAGGGCAGAGAGGAAGGAACTTGTCAAAAGTATGTAGAAAGTGGCATGTCAGGACTGAAGTATAAATATCTCTAGAATATTCTTAAAGTTGTGTTTCTGCTTGGTGGCACTTGACAGAATCCTCTGAGACCATTCTTCAAATGCTCCTTCGCGCAAAACTTAAAAAAAAAGGGTCGTGATTCTGATACCTTCAAACAACATTGAAAACCTTTTTTTATTTTAATGGCTTCACATGGTTTATACTCAATATCTGGCTGAGCAAATACATTTAGTCTTTATTGTGGCATCATTATGGCTTTGGACTTGGCATGAGAGGATCAAATGTTTAAATGTGTAGAAGTGTACATTGGCTCCCAAGCCCAGAGTTTTGTCTTGTCAACTCGGCATCAGCTCCTGGCTGGGTCTTGTCACGTGTCTCTGGTTTTGTGTGAGTTCAAGTGCGTTTGTCCTCAGCAACACTCCTTAGTTATCAAGAAAAACAATCTCTGCTTTCTTTTCTGATGCTGTGTTCCTACAAGAGATGTTAAATGTCAGAGATGAGAACAAAATTCTTTGCTCCAGTTTGGCTGCTTGTTGCTGTTTTAAGCCATGTTGAGGTGGTGAAGGCTGGGATATGTGCAAGCAGTAAATGAGCCAAACCATCCACGAACTGGAAGAGCTGTGAGTTGTGAAGGGAGGCAAAAGGGAATAAATAGTGGGAAGACACTAGAGCAGTGATCAACAAATGGTGTTCTCCTTTGCACACCTTTCATGAAATTTGCATTTTGTATTTTCATATGTCCTGTCAACTTTAATAGAAATGAAAATACGCAACTACACTGTATTGCTACATCAGAAATTCCCAGGTTGATTCACTTGCTGCATCAATAACCAGGCTTAGTGTTTGTTTATAGGAAGGCTGGCTGAAAATCACAAGCTTTCCTTTTTCCTGTCTTACTCAGTTTACAGAGAAAATATTCTGTGGTGTCTTAAGTGAGCTTCCACAAAGCAGGAAGGTCAGAAGGTAAGTCTAGGCCTAAAGAAACCTGCAGGTGGATTTCAGCAGCTTAACAATTTATCAGTTTTCTGACTGGATGTCTCGACCATCAGTATGTATTATTAATCAAATGGAGTGACTTTTCTCTTGCTGATATAGCAATTGCTTTTAAACAAGAAAAAGTAATAGAGGGCAGAGTTTTTGAGCTGTCACTTTGAGTCAAGTGCTGGCATGGCAGATAAATGGGTGATAGACTAAGCAAAGTCACTTTGAGAACCCTGTGAGCTTGAATCTGTTTGTGTATTAACATGCTGAAGTAAGATGCAGGAAGAAGATAAAGGTATTTACAGTTGGTCCAGAGGCTTGGTGGTTGTTTTTCTTTCTTTTTAATTTGACCTTCAGTCCAATCACTGCCAGGAGTTGTGAAGTAGCAGCATGGCAAAAAGGATTAGGAAATGTTTAATTACCCCAAATTGATGTGGATTTCCATACCACTGTTTCTGTCACAGTTACTAAGCTCAATACTTCTCTGACTTGCATCCCAAGGGCAACCTTTCCTCTACCCCTAATGGTCACCTGGCTTGAAAGAGCCACTGGTGTTCTGGCGCTTGGTGTTCTCAGACCTGCCCTAGTTACTCATTTCCCATGCATGAATTCAGGAATCACACACACATACCACTGTTGCCCTCAAGGAGAGGCCTTTAAGCTCTTTAAGCTTTGTTTCATTGTTTTTCCTTTTTATGAAAGTCACAATTCTTGTTACCAGATGACCTAAGTTCTCAGTCCTGGCAAAAGAGGGTTTGCAGCATTTCAAGGTGGTAATCTCCTAGATGACAATTTTGCCTCTTGTATTGCAGTACCTTGTTTTCTTTAATGCTGCATTCTTCTTCACATATGTTCTTGAAATTGCAATAACCTAGATCACTATGGTGTGAATTCAGACCAGTTGCACTGGACAATTGAGCCTGCTGTGGAGAAGAGTCAGCATGGCATCTGCAAAGGGAAATCCTGCCTCCCGGACCTCCTGGGTTGGAAGAAGGTGATAGTTAGCACACAGGGAAAATCCATTTGACTCCCTAATAAATTTTCTTTACGAGCACTGAAGATCTCATTTTTAAAAAGATGGTTTGTGGCAGAGCTGATGTTGTTGAAAGAGACCAGAGCAAAGCTTTGGTGCTTTATTTAAATAGCACAGGGCCAGAGTGAGCAGGACAAAGGCTCAGCCTCAGCTCATTCCTGGGACACGGTTGCTGGTATGGCTACCTTGCTTTCACTGCAGTTGCAAAGCAAGAGGAAGCACATGGAATTTGCATGGTACTGCTTTGTCATGCCTGCATTTCTGGGCAAGCTGGTGAAGAGATGGCTCGTTCACATCTTCTGTTCACAGCTGTTCACAGATACAATACCATGTGCAGAGTGGGCTCCTGACAGAGTTTGTGGTCTGGAAAAGCATTTCTGTTCTTCAGTAGTCACCAGTGGAGATCAGATGCTGTGGATTAGGAGGGACAACTTCTTTCTGGGTTTTAGAGTTCCTGGTCTCAGTAATATCCCCAAGTTTTCCCTCAAGGGTTACTGTTGGTCTGATGGAATTTTTGCAAAGATCCAAATGTCATCACAGCAGTGTCATCCTCTTGAGTGTATCTTGCTGCTGCAAGGGAGCTTTATACCTGAAAAAAAAAAGAATAAAAACATTTAGAGAGTGTTTTTTTATCTTTTAAAAAGACTGAACATCTGTCCTGGGTTGCTAAAGTCATGGCTAGCTGATCCTCTGAGTAGCTCCTGCTGAAACACAAACTTCATTTTGGCGCTCAAACTTCATTTCAGTCCTCAGAATGAAATTGATTCACAGGACTATGAATCAACTGGGTGTAGGTTGAATTTGAGTCAGTGGGATCAGATAGACTATGACTTCTAAGGGAGAAATACCCAAATTATCCTGAGGATCCAAGTTCATCTCCAATTTCCCTGTTATCAAAATTGCCATTCCCATCTGTGAGGAAAATAATATGAAAAAAAGGTCATTTTTCTAATAACAACCAGATCAACATAGGAATATATTCCTAAGGTAGAACCCCTCAGCCATCATGACTCTTGTCTTTATTAAATGTCCAGGTTCCAGGAATATCAGAAGCACCAGCTTCATCAGACTGCAATGTGCTGTTTGATATTAAAAAAAAGGTGAATGTTTTCCCCTAGAGCTTACCATTCATATGGGCCCCTATGTCAGATGAAGAGGCTGTTCAATGCTCTAACGTGGCCCATGAAAGGGAAAAAAGAGAATTCAAGATTATCCCAATGCTGAGCTAGTCCCCTCATCAAATGTAGGATATGATGGTTAGCCAAAGCTCCCCAGGCTGAAGATATTCCAAAATGGGCAATAAAATGGTTGGATGCAGGAAATCCTCTAGCACAAGGGGGTTTGGGCCTCAAAATGGAAAGTGAGGGATGGTACGAACCCTTCTTCACAGAGAAATTTGGAGAATCCCTTTTTCCATGGGTTAATTTTTGACCAGCTGCATTCTGTTCAGGGGCTTTGCTCTGGGTGGCAGTGCCAGCGATGCCTGACACCTGACTCTGGGTTTTGTTACCCTGTGTAGGTAAAACTGTGACCATCCTTTTGGCTCATTTCTTTATACATAATTTACACTAGTTCAGTCACTTGCCCTGCATTTCGATTAGTGGCATGAAACCCCTAATCGCCCAATTAGAATGTGTAATGATACTGTAAAAATTCCTATTAAACTGAGCAGAGGAATATTTAAAAAGCTTGTAATAGTAGTCACTAGACATGATAGTAGAAGAGGGAGGATAAATACACGAGATTTATTACATGCAGATAACATGGTACTTTCTAAATTGAACTTCAAAGGACTATGCCGATTTTATTAATGTAATTACATAAAAATTATCAGAATATAATGAATAAATTAAAAATGTTATCTATGTAGTATGTTATCAGTGTAGTTTTTCAGACTGGAATTAGAAAGAACACAAAGAATTAGAAGAATTTAGGCTCTTACTTGTTTTCACATTCACATGGCTTTTAAAATGCTTCTAGATCCTTTGTTAAACTGTATTATGAATCAGATATAAACAGTGGAAGATAGAAATCTCTTTGCTTTCATTTGGTAGAGTACAAGAAGTCAGTGATGTTTTCAGACATATATTGCTGAATTTGGCAACTCAAACACTCTCAGAGAATAAATAGAGTTCAGAAACCACTGGGGGAGTAGGGAGATAAATAAATGAAACCCTTCAATTCCTGTTGCTTACCTACACTCGAAGGTGAGTTTTGCCATCTATGAACCTTGAGCCAGTGTTCTCTATTTGCCACTCCTGGGGCAGGCACACGAGCCCCCGTGCCAGATCCCAGCCGTGCAGGGGGTGCTCCAGCTGCCTGCCCATGGCCTGGCTGCACTACCAGGGTGCTCGGGCAGTGGAAGAAAAGCACGGTGCTGGCTTAATGAAAATTCATGAGGCAAGACTTTTCTTTTCAAAAGAACAGATTTTTAAACTTTGGAAAACATGAATAGATAGGCCCTGCAAACAGACATAAATGTGTCAGACAGAGAAGGTATTTAATGCCCTCAGGCTAGACACCAGCAAATCTGGTGATCAGACAGTCCCGTGATGGACTTGTATCCTGAATATGATGGAATTGCTCTACAGTGTTGGTTTTGATCATTGCATTGGTTAGCACTTCTCTTAAACGAGAATCACAAGGGAACTGTCATTTGAACAAGTACATAATTAGATCACATTGTGAAGCAAGAAAAGGAGCCATAAAACTGTCTTTTATTACAAATTTCCTTCCTGACATTCTTTTCAGTACACCAAATAGATTAAAAATATATTTTTCCTTTTATTCCCTAGTTGCATTACCGGATGAACTCTTACTCTAAAATACAGATACCTGGCTTCAGCCAAATTAAGACAGACAAAAATACACTTAATGAAGAATACTGAAGCAGCAAGGAGCATAACTTGGGAGCTGGGACTTGCAGCAAAAAACAAAGTATCAGGTATCTTTTTAATTCATTTTGAACACAGTAAAGCAAGTCTTCTCTTCAAGTTATTCTCTGAAGATCTGTGATACAAAACCGTGCTCATTTACTCATCATGAAAGCTGCTCAGCTGGGCAGAAGGCTAGAAGCAGCCTGAGCTGTTTGTCATTACTGGGACCAATGTTCTTGTTGACATCAAACACAGACCATGAATCACAGCAGCTGAGCTGTTTATTTGAAAAGATAGATAATCTTTGGACAGCACTGCACCGCAGAAAGCCCTGCTAGGTCACTGGCTATCACTTCCCAAGGCCAGCCTCTAATCCTCGGTGTAAAAGTTGAAAAAAACCAGAGTGGTGCTGTGGAATCATCCTGGTATTAGTAAACAATAAAAAACTCCCAAATTTAGACACCACCCAACACTGAACTTGGTTAAAGGACAGAAAATGTTAATGTCTGTACAGTATCTGCAGAATCCAGTGAACTCTCTGAGAGCAGCAGGAGGTCTGTGGTTGCTGTGCCTTGGAGCACACTGCAGAAGGATCTGGTTTATAGTGATGGTGGGGCACAAACACTGCTGGTTTGAAAGTCCAAAATGACCCACAATCTAGACAGAGACAGCACCAGGAGTATCTCTGTCATGCAGTAAATAAATAGCAAGAGGTTACCCAAGAGGTACATATCACTGCTGAGAAGTTCCTTCCTTCATTCTGATGCAGCTGAGGATACCTGCCTGTTCCTCGAATGACCCTGTCCTACACCTCCTAATCTGTTTTACCCTGAAGAATATTCAGAATAAGCTCCCTTCTCTTCTGCTTGATAGTCTCTTTTCTCTGCTGTTGCTCTTGTTAAAAGGAGCTCCTTGTGATGGCATCAGTCATTCTGATTTACTGGCTGTCCACCTTTCCCCTTCTTGTTCCCAACAACTGAGAAATTGACTGAAATATTTTCATACAGCATAAGGTTCTTCTGTGGCAAAGTAGCTGTCTATGAACTGGAGGCACTAGGTGAAAAGATGGGTCTAAGACAGGAGAGATTTTGTTTCATTTAATTGGTGTGGAGGAATGAGGGCTTAGTGTCACCTCCTTTGGGATGCTTGGAGCACCACATGCAATTATGAGAGCCTTGTTTTGTGAACTCAGGAAGCTGGAATTATCAGGGCTTTCCTTAGGACTGTATAACTCACAATTTATTTTTTTTTTTGCAAGAGATTTTTCTTAGCAGGGACTCTGTCAAGTGAAACTTTCACCAGAAAAAAATTACTTTGCAGTGAATTTGTCTTCTGAATCACTCCTCAGGGACCTTTTCCCCTGGGTATATGCACTTATTTATATTGTATACCACTTTTTATAAATCTTAAAGACACATCCATTCTGGATGACTGTAACTGCAAGAGGAATTTCAGAAATATTGTAAATACTTTAACAAGTAATGTGAGATTACTTACTTCTTAACCTCTTACTGTAATAAACTGAATCACACTTAAAGTCCTGTCCATTTTACCACATTTTAGATGTTTCTTCTTACAGAGGAGAAACATAAAATGTACATATTCTGGAAATTTCTGTACAAGTAAATGAAGTCCTGATAGAGTAGCTTGTGAAGAGTGAATTTTTCTTATATAAACTTAGAAATAAAAATGGGAATGTGAATCAACTTCTTATTTTCATCAATTACACAAAGGTGTTAAGTACTTAATTTCAAATTTGAGGTTAGTGGACATGAGTGCATCCCAGGCTTGAAATCTGTGGGTTTTTAAATCTGATCTTTAAATCCTCAGTAAGATATGTAACCAAAGGATATAAACTCTGAATAAAGTTAGTTGCAATATTGCATGTGTTTTGGGATCAATTAATTACTGATGCAAGCAGATTTATCTTGTAATAATCTGTGGTTACATATAGACCAACAACAATAATTAATTTGAGAGTTCAGTGGGGTACTAGGACCTCTTACCATTAAATTTGGAAGCCACTGTGCAGTTCTGGTTACCAGCTTTGCAGGGATGACTCAAAGGTCTTTCTCTCTGTGTCAGCCTGACTTCCTCCTGCTCAGATCTGAACCTGCTTCTGTTAACTCCTCTTGTGTGTCCAGCTGAATCGTGCTTTCCTCTTCACATCATCTTCTCACCCATCCCTCTCTGTTGTGCCTCCTTGCATCCAGCTCTGGTACCTCAAAAATGCATGTTTCAAAGAGACTGCTTGGCCCGTGGAGAGCACTCCCTCCATCCAGCACATCTCACAGAATCACAGTCACAGAATATTCTGAGCTGGAAGGGACCCACAAGGATCATCGAGTCCAGCTCTTAAGTGAATGGGGATCAAACCCACCTTGGCATTGGTGTTATTAGTACCATGCTGCAACAATATTTGCTCCTGATTCCACTTTCCATCACCTTTGGAGAGCTGCATGTTTTACAAACAAACCTTTTGAGAGGCAGTGGGATCCCAGTGGGGACTGCTGCAGTGCAGCACTGGTCAAACAGTGCCTGGGCAATGCATGAAAGGGACTCTGGGCAGCACAGCCTACAGCAGTGAGCTGAAGGAAGATGACACTAAATCTAATGCAGATGCTCTCTGCTCTGACTTGTTTCTTGCTAGTTTGTAAGAAACAACACTTCATTAAAATAACTTGTGTTGTCACTGGCGTATAGGTCAGCCACCACGAGTTTTCACAGCACTGTCCTGACAAGACTGTCACAAGTGCCATAATTAGTTGGTGTGCCTGGAGACCATCACAGATTTACTGCAATAACCTGGGCTCTTCTCCTCCTAATTTTGCAGGAGGTCTCACCTTTTAGCATTTACTTCATGCATTATTTTTTTAAAAATGGAGGAAATTGTCACATCTAATTTTCACAAAGGTCCAGGCACTTTAAATCTGGCAGCTCCTTCTTGTCCAGAGTGACTTTTCCTCTTTCTCCATGCAACTAAAATTCTCTTCATCTCACAGGCTGGCTGCCACAAAGCTCCTAACCTTCAGTTTTGACAAAGGTTTTTCATCCTGCTTCCAAAATCTGTTTTATAGGTCATCTTTCCAGCTTATGATCCTGAGTATCTCTTTCCCACTTTGTTTCTTTCTGCTGCCTCTCCACCTTCTGCTGCATTAAACACCCCCACCTTTTCCTTCCTTTTAAAACTCCTAATTACATAAATCCTTGCACTTCCTAAGTTCTGTGGTGGCACCAACCCCTGCCTCTAATTAGTGTTTCCAGCTCTTCTTTAGTTAAATTTTCCTTAAAATGTCTTTATACTTTTTCCCCTAACTCCTGGAAGCAGGGCTTTAAACAAACACAAAGCTTCTCTTTCATCTTTCTCAAAATCACATATTTCCTGGGAGTTGTACTCCATAGTGGCCAATTTGCTGTTCCTTGTGCTTCTGACTCCTTTTGCAGATGATGGGTACTGCCATCCTTCAACTGTCACATCTACTGTGACAGTCCTCCATCGTAAATTTTGGCTGCAACACTTTTGTGTAGAGACCATACCTGCATCACCTGCACAGATATCACTTCTGTGAGGCTGCTTATCACTGTGTAAGCCCCCTGAACAGCAAACAGAGCCTATGCTGCTGCTGCACAGTAAGAAAGACCTGCATTGAGAGACCAGGAGCACTCATTTGTGCTGACTCTGTGAAGACCATCTATACTGCAAGCTGGCAGTGAGGGACAACATGCTGTTGTGAATTTGTGGCACTTAATTTGTGCAGTACTTCGTTACCACAGTGATAGGAACTAAATAAAACTGTAAGATACAGTTTCTGAAACCTTCCCTCAGCAGACTACCACGTGGGCTGGACTGTTTTTAACTGGCTTTGGTGCTGATTTTGGGATAGAACTGAGCAGAAAGAACAAGCAATGTTTTCCTGCATGCCTGAAGTCCATCTAGATTTTCATGTTAAGAGGGCAGATCTCCATTTTGACAAAGCAGCCTTTCATGTGTAATTCTTGCAAATATTTTGTATTATTTTTGAGGGAGAGTTTCTCTCTCCACAGGGAGATAACATTCCCATTATACTCTGTCCTACAGATTCAAGCAGTCCAAAAGGGTACAGAGAAATGTGAGTAAATGAACTCCAGCTGCTTCTATAGCATGCTTCTCTAATAGCCATTGCAAATGATTTAACTACTTAAGAAATAGGGAAAAAAATCCAAAAGCAGAGCAAGAACAAGTTGGGATATCTTAGAAATAAAGCAGGGTTAATATTTCAAGCTTGTTTCCAAGACATATTAGTATATGGGCTTTTAATTTTATGTCTATTGCTTAAATATTCACACCTAGAATCAACTGGCTTTGTGTGCCTATGTGTTTTCAAAATCATGGGTTATCTACAAGAGGACCCTTGCCCATGAGAAATGTCCCCAGGCTGTGTATGCCAGTTATCACGTTTCCCCAGCCCAAATCAGCTGGGCTTTGTATGCGTGGAGGCACAGACCTTTGAGTTGCACTAATAATGCTACAGTGCTGAGGAGATCTTGCTGCAAGCAAAACTTGTGTTGTTACAGTAAACACCCTTTATGCAATGTTTATGATAAAATGACATGATTCACATATGCTTTTTGAGTGCATCTAAGTGGATCAACCTCAGCCCTCCTGCTGTTTCATTTTGCATCATTTTCATCATGAGTATTTGTTGAATATTTCAGTGACTTCAAAACATTGGGATCTAAAATCACAGTGGTTGAGGCCATTACATATTAAATCCCATTTTCCCTTTTACTAGACTTCTATCAAGATGGCATAAGCAAATGAGCTCATTCAAAGGTGTTTCCACATATTTCACAGTACCAACGTTCAGCATCAATACTATGTTGCTAGGTAGCCAGGTGATTTTAAACTGGAAAGCACCTCAGCTTATTCCTGCAAATCTAACATACCTATACTTGCCCAGCAGAATCTCTGACATGACACAATTTATACAGAAGCATATATTGCAGAAGATTTCGGTTCATAATTAATAATTATGCTACTTTGTTAGTTTGAAGTAGGTTGGTTTCTGAGACACTGTCATCCATGATTTTTTTCTCTGCACACTGTATCCTCAGTGTGATTTTCCTCCATCTGTGTGCACTAGGTCTGGCTGGGATGGGGTTAATTCTCTTCATGGCAGCTCGTACGATGCTGTGTTTTGGATTTGTGACCAAAACAATGCTGCTAAATAGACTCTTTTTGCTATTGCTGGGCAGCATTTGTACAGCATCAAGGCTGCCTCTGTTTCTCCTGCTGCCCAACCACTGAATAGATCAGGGGTGCACAGGAGGTAGGGAGGGGATACAAGCAGATACAACCCAGACTGTCCAAAGTGATATTCCATGCCATATAACAACATGTTCAGCAATACAGTGGAGAGGAGTGGAGTTTAGGTAGGACAGCTGTCTGCTGCCTCAGGAACAGGCTGGGTATCTCTCTGTCTGTGGGAGGTGGCAAGTGATTTCCTTGGCGTCACTTATCTTTTGTTTTCTTTCTCGTTCCACTTCTTTGCTTGCAAAATTATCAACCCTTGAGTTTTCTCGTGTTTGCTCTTACTTTTCCGTTCTGTGGATGTGAGTAAGCAGATGTGCAGTGCTCAGCTGCCTACAGGGGTTAACCTACAATTTTGTGTCATTGCCAAACGAAAAAGAATCCATACCTTCGTGGGAAATTAACTGCTCACAAACACCACAAGGAAGCTGCCTAACAGGGACAGGAGCTACACACATCAAGGTTAAAGATGATGTGTTTCACTTGCAGCCATTTCACCCCTGACGTGATGGTGTAAAGCAAGAATGAGACAGAAAACAAGTGACCCCATATGCTAATACATGAAATAAAGTGACCACGAGAGGGTACTAGAGGTGTAAAAGCACGGGTGGCTCAGCAGGTCGCCTCTAACCAGCAGTCGGATATAAGGCAGCAGGAAAAACACTTTCTTCCTGTTGTGCTTTTGGAACCATGTGTGTGAACCTTAATTCTTCCCTTCTTACCCCACAGAGCAGGCTTTGGCAACAGCAGCCAGGCTGGAGAGGCAATATCTGGGCCTCTTTGCCCTCCATTCATCAGCAGGGACGCATGGAATACCAACAAGGGGAAAATTTCCACGGGTTGATAAAAACTGGGATTTAATGACAATCACCAATAAAGCAACATAAAATACATCATCTCTGAGAACTTTTTGCAGGAGCAAGTTGTGATGTGGATGCAGATTGCACAGGTACTATTCTGCTATTGCCCAAGTTTGATTTTTGTCACTAATACATTTTGCTAGCAGAGCTTAAAGGTCATGTCCCTAAGGATATGGCACCATTTGTGTTAGCAGAGCCTGGCTTTCTCTTCAGATAATAGTCATCTTGGATTGAGTATTATTAGAGGACAAGTGAAAGTGAGATAGGGGGAGGGGGGAAGAGGAGGGGGGTGTGTTATGTGACTTTACATCCATCTTCATCACCGCAGGGTCACGAAAGGATTGCTGTGTGTTAACAAGCAACACAGCTCCAAGCACTCAGGTCCCAGATGCTGCAGCAGAGAGATCTTTTCAAGGTGAGCAGACTGGCCTAATGGAGAACGTTTCCAGCCAAGGAGAGTTATGAAAATCTACTTTATACTGGCAGCAGAAGGCCTGACAAGACAGTGCTGTCCCCAGAGAAGTTACACTGACTATTCCATCTCCCTAGAGAGCTTTACTGCTTTCCTCCAGCAGACCACTTCATGCAAGGTCTTACTCTGCCCACATAACACTCCAAATCAACAGCATTAACTACCTCTTCCACAAACACACACTGCTTGTTTATGTGCTCCTAAGGTTTCTGAAATTCAAACACTTGGCCCAGGAATGTAACTTAAGTACACTGCCTTTCAAGAGCCCCTAAGGAGAAGTGTTACAGGGCCAGGGGTGGGGTGGGGGGACACACAACAAACACTAGTGTTTAGAGAGAGCTCAGACCACATAAAATTACCCCATAAAATCAACAGTAAGTGCCCTGAGATCTGGAGAGTGCACAGATCTGTGGTACACACTGAGCCACCATCTGCACCACGCATCACAGATTTATTTTTCTGTCGTTTCATCTTACCCTGCAAGTAATGAATAGCGCAGCCGTGGCTGCTCCATCTGCGGCAAGGGGACTGCTGGCACACCCTGTGCTCCAGGCCCATGACCACGCTGCTTGGAGCTCCAAACAATATGTTCTTTCACACAATAATGAACAACCTGCCAGCCCTGCTCTCTCCCCTTCTTCGGAAATAACCCACACCTCAGTGGGAAACACTGAAACGATGAGGCTCCTGGCTTGCATGATACACTGAGGCAAATGCTTCCTCCTGTCCAACTTGCAAGTGATATATTGGCAACTATTTTTCCTGCACTTGATAATACTTATATTTGCAGAGTGATTCAGCATGACTCAGTGTCAGCAGCAGAGGCCAGGATTTGTAGTGAATTCTTACCAAAGCCAGGCAAGGAGATGCTTGGGTCATAAAGTAACTGCAAGCAGTTTTTGTTTAGGTTGTTTCTTTGGAGAGTCAATGTAAGAAAAGGTGCTGTAAATAATGTGCCTGGCTTTTTATAAAACAGATGCCCCATTAAATGCAACCATGCTTTAACTTGGTAAAGGCTTGTGGAAGAAGGCAGCAAACAACAATATCACTTTGCATGTTATTCATGTTAATTTTTTAATGCCACAAATTGCAAGACTTAAAACAGAGCTGAAATCCTGTCCCTACAAGGAAGCAAAATGTCATCATCAGAGTAGCTGCTATCTCTGTGGTTTGCTAATTGCATGTTTCTGCTTTACGGATTTCCTGAGATGGGTGGTGGAAATACAGACATGAGAAATAAAAACCACCAGCTTATGAGCTTGATCAAAGCTACAGAAGTGATTCCACATTCCTGAATTCAATGAACTTTCAATACTACTGCCCTTGGATACGGAAGAGATTTGAGTTGGGGAGAGAAAAAAGAAGGACTTTCACAGAAATATTTCTGCCAAATAAAGACCACGGTGGGAAGAATGACACAAATTGCAGGGTGCAGTTGGAGAATATGTGCACAGCTGGAAGCTTGTCCTTCCTCTGGTGGAGACAGTCTGTGTAACATCTCTGCATCCTGAGGATGTACAATTTTCAGAAGATGAGACCTGGGTTTCTCTCACTTGGCACCACACTAGTGTCTAATTTAGGTAAAATTTTCATTGATTTAAAAGACCCTGACATATGCTTGTAGATCATTCCCAAGCAGCTGCAAAGCCAGATGCTTCTCAGAAATTTTGGGTTGCTTGTTTTTCTGTGAAAGAAAGCTGAACCCACTGCAGTAGCCTGGCAGAGACTTGTCCTTCACAAGCGATAAAGTGATAGTTTACTTAGAAATAGGGAGGAAAAAAGGGAATATTGTTCCAAATTCACTAGGTGCTAGGATCCAGGCTAATTCACTAGGTAAGACAGCATCTATCAATTAAGCATGGTTAATTACAGGTTCCTGAGAAGCTTTCAGAAATGATATCCCTAATTGCTGAAAGCAAGTCACAGACTGAATTATACCAGTATTGGTACATGTCTCAGCCAAAGTGAATGGTGCACACAGAAAATGCAAAGGGCTCAAATGCTAAACTCAGCTCCTGGACCAGAATATTTTATTTATGATGATGGCATTTTTCTCTCCACTCAGAACAGAGGTAGCAATGTCAGATTCAGACAAAGATCAAACCATCAGCTATTATTAAGGACTTAAATGTAATTTTTTTGAAGTGATTGAGTTAAACATCCTTAAGTACTTGTGTCCTCCCTCCCTTTTTCCTTCTACTGCCCTTTTCTGTTTCTTCTTAATTTTTGTTTTTTCTCCTTATCCCTGCAGTGCTCTCCGCAAAGTTCCAGTTTCCACCCTTTCTCAATTTCCTTCCATAACATGACATAGCCAACACTGAAAATGCCATTTTAGCTCCCGTTTCAAAGATGCTAGCAGGGTCAATAGGATTCACACTTCCGAAAACCTTTTTATCAAGCTGTCTGTACATTCAGGGGTTATGCATAAGACATTTTACTGGCGTTACTGTACTGCTATATGGCAGGACGAGTTCCCTTTATCTTGTATGCGACAAGAGATACATGCATAGTCTACATATAGGAGATTAAAATAGATAATTGCAATAGACTTCCACCTCAAGATGCTGCATACCGTCCATCCCTGCTGCATTGCAATAGAAAGGTTCAATCCCAATCCCAGAGCACAGAGTTGCAGATGGCTTGAACCCAACTCACCTAAACACTTGTCTAGACAAATGTGCTTCTAAAACTGAGCTTAGACACCGTCTAATCCCAGTAAATTGTGTTAGCTAGCCTCATTAAAACTCAAGTTCATTTTAACCAGATAACATGCACTAAAATACAATTTGAACCACAAAACCCTGGGCTTTAAAATCTTACCTAACATATTGTTCTCGAAAAGTACCTACTTTATACTTTAGACTAGACATGACCATCCATTTTGTTGGGTTAAACTGATTTATTTTTCAATAATGTTGGTTCAATTGAGTTAACAAGATCAAAAGCTCCCAACACTCATTAAGTTGCAGGCTAAGGCACTTGAAGGCACATTACCTGGCCCTGCCTGGAGACGCACGAGACCCCAAGTTTCAACTTGACGGGCCGGGTGCTCTCGGCGAGCGAGGTGTCCTTTCCCCACGCACCCCACCGCAGCAGCGGGGGCAGCGTCCCGCACCCGCCGCCCGCGCCGGGGGTGCCTCCCTGCCCCGCAAACCCTCGGTCAGCCCCGGCGCCGCCGGCCCGGGGGGACCGCAGCGCGTCCCCAGAGACCGCGATGCAGCAGCGGGGCGCGGACAGCCCCGGGCGGACGCGGTGTCTCCGCTGCCCTTCCGAACGCCACCGCCAGCGCCTTCCGCGCTGCCCCGGCCCCGAGCGCTCCCGACGGGAACGGNGGCCGGCGGGAGGGGGGGGCGCCCCCCGATGTGTGACATGATCGACTCGCAGTCCGCCGAGAAGATCAGCAGGATGAAAAAGTTGCGGAGAACTTTATCGGAGAGCTTCGGCCGTATAGGTGAGTGCCGCTGCCGGGCCCGGACAGCGCTGCCCCGCACCCGGGGGTCCCGGCAGGGAGGGGACGGGGGGCGGTGGGCTCAGCGCTGCCAGGCTGGAAACACCCGCGCCGACATCGTCCCCGAAGAACGTTTCTTGGGAAGAAAGCTCGGGCAATAAACAACTCTGGAAGCCCCAGCAGTGCTGCATGTGTCCGTGATGGAGTTAGCCCAAAATCGGCTGGGAAGAACAAACTATAAATGATAGTTGGCTCACGTGCCCCCATTGCCAAAGAGAAACCTCGACAGAAAGCAATCGGTTGTTTTAATTTTGTTGCAGGTCTGGTAATTTATTTTTTGTACGGGCTGCAGGTTGTTTTTAGTTGAGGTGTGAGATGCTGAAGCAGGTAACAGCGGCCCAGTGATTTAGGGGGCCAGACAAAAGAATTCTATATGTCATCTGCTGCCAAGTCTTGTCGCTCTGTCACTGACATAAAGCATCCTGAGGTAGCATCATCTGAATGCCACTGCCAAGCGTGTTACCTCCTGGTGCCACCACACCGTGTTTGGTTTTGACACCAGTTTATTTTGCAGTTGAATTTGTTATTGAGAACAATGCCAAAGAGTTTTGGCCGGCTCAGACTGGTGTTTCTCTTAGTCTTTGGCACACTGTATTGCTTAATTCACTGTTTAAAGCATTAATTCCTACTGACACCATCAACACACATCTGAGCAGGGAGAGAAGGTACCTCAAAGGAGTTGTGAGGTATCCCCAAGCTGGTGGGACAGAGCAGCTGGAGGCAGTGCTGTGACACACGAGAGCAGATGCAGCAGCCCCTGTCCTTGCAGACCTTCTGTATGGGCCCTTCCACAGTCCTTACCCGTGCCTTGTCCCATTGGGATGCCTTCCCTTACAGCCAGTCTGGCTGGCAGACGTGGGTCAACTCTCAGAGCTGCTTTGTCCCAGTGAGAGGATGTGAAGTGCCTGTGCCACAGGCAGGAGCTGTGACATTTGGTTCTCCCCCAATAACCCTGCATAGGAGATGTGCTGGCATACTTGGGCATTTTAATTTTTCACATGCTGTGTATGCATTCAGTGTACCATCTTTAGCTTTAAAGGCCTGCAAGCTTTTAAATGTATGAAATCAGGTATTTTTTATTGTCCTGCTCCAGGAAGAAAGAAACTGAGAAAAGCTCATTCTTACTTGAAAACCAGGAGAGTTTCAAGGGTAAATGCAAAGTTACAGTTGTGAAACAAATATCAAGTCACTGTTACAAATCTCTGTCCTCATATGAAAACAGCTTTCACCTATCATCAGTCTTAAACTTGTAAAATGCATGTAACTTTCTTTGATTACAAGAAAAAACCATAGCAGTCAGGTGTTTGGTCTGTTATGTGTCTCTGTGCGTGTATAAACAGACAGACACTCTTCCACAGAACTGTGAAAGGGTTTTACTAATGGTGGAAGTCATTAACAAAGAAAATGTTTTGAATGAGGATGCTGCTTTGTTATAACAGTGACAGTCCCGTTAATGCCCTTTAGGGATCACGGCCCCTCTGGCTGGTAATTTCTGCATGTTTTAGTTAGCTCGGTTGGGTGATCATCTCTTTTTGTCATTTTGCACAAATTAAACAAGCTTTTAGTTTCCTTAAGAGCTCTGGCCTGGTTTTAGATACACGGATTTTTATGTCTAAAAGCTGCTCCAGTTCTGTGTGCATACGCGCAGAAGTGTAGGAGTGTGGTCTGGTATGCGGTTTGTTTGTTTGTTTTGCTGGTGGTTGTTTTGTGATTAAAACACAGCTGCTACCAGCAAGTTTGCTCAATCTTGAGATGCTCAAATATATTGATCATCATTCTGGTAACTGCACTTTGAGCAAAAAAACTTCTAATTTATCTGTATGAGGTTTGGACATAATCCACTCCCTGATACCAGAGCCGCAGATAAGCCCAAGCAAAGAAACTCTAAACTTGCATACCAGGAAATCCTTGGTTAAAACATGTGCTGTCCTTAACTCTTATACTGAAGTGAAGGAGGGAAAACCAAAACCTCATTGGAAAAAGTCTTTCTGGGTATTTGACATTACGGTTTTAAAGCTCTTTTTGTAAGAGCTGGTTGCTTGGAATGGTTAGCAAATTACAAATTAAATATGTATTTAATCTATAATTTTGTCAGTCACCTGTTCAGTTGTGATTTATTACGAATAATAAATTCCGAACAGTGCAAAAGGCTAGGTTGGATGGGGCTTTGAGCAACTTGGTCTAGTGGAAGTTGTCCCTGCCCTTAACAGCAGGTTTGGGATGGTCTTTAAGGTCTCTTCCAACCCAAACCATTCTGTGATTCTATAAATCAATGATGATACATATTAACTTTTTCTGTTCTGCTGCAATTTCTGTGTTTTCATAGGTTTAAGTACATGACATAATATCATGAGTATAGTCATATAAATAATGTGAGAGTACTATGGTGTTTGCATCAAATAATTAGTCATTAAAATCAAACCTTCATGTGTTGCAGTAGGGAAGATCTGATGATCATTCTTGAAATGATAAAGCACTGCTACACCTTCCCCCAGTGCTGGCAGTATTCCATTTACCAAATGCAATTCTCTCAATACTGCAAGACCTCAAACTTTGAAACCAGATTTTGATAGCCAAGTTTGTATTAGCCTCTTGGCTAAGAGTGGTGGGAATGTATCCTGATTGTCATTGGCAGTGAGCTTTTTTTGTTAGAGCTTGCAGGTTAACACTCAATGAACTGCCTTTCAGACCCTCTTCTCCCCACCAAATAATTCTCTCAATTTGAGAAGTTATATCTGCAATTAATTTATAAGATGATTTTTTTTGCAGTGTGCTGAAGTATGTTAGGTAACGTTTGAAGCTATTTCCCCACCATCTCTAGACAAAACCAGTGTAGTTATTCCTGGGGCACAGCAGAGGCCCAAAGAGTACTAACAGCAGCCTCAAGTAGACTTGACCCATTTTCTTAACTGTGAACTGATGCTTTGCAGCCACTGGCTTTCCTGGAAGAGGGTGATGAAGATCTGGCTCGTCATGCAAAACTGTGCTCAGTCCTGTAACTCTTAGAGTATCTAGTACTGAAAATGTTTATTTTGCTGAGTTGAAAAATGTGATGTGTGAAATTGCCCATTCAGTGAGCCTTTTCCTGAGCCTTTGCTTTGTGCCATTATGTGCAAATCTGGCAGAGGATGATACAGCTATCTGGTGTGCTGGAGGAAATGTGTGTGGCCTGTGGTGCTACAGGGTGGCTCTTTGCTGCAGAAATTACATGCTTCCAGTTCTAGAGAAATGAACTATCTTTGCAACTTAGGTACCCTTTCTCCTGGCAGAAATTTTCTGATGTTTCAAGGAGTGTCCCTCTTAAAAGTTACCTCATAATAAAGAACTTATATTGCTAAGAATCTGAAAAACATATGTAATTCTTTTCATTCGTAAGTTTCTGCCAACCTGTCCATTTTTATACAAACATCCATATTAGTTTAAAAAATTTGGTTTCCTTGCTTACAGACTGTGTTGACCATATAAATGAACACACCATAACTGTATGTTAACCAACTTTTAGAGATTCACTTGACTCATTCACTTGATTCACTTCACTTCACTTTGTTTAATAAGGCATTTAAACCTTTATTAGGTTTAGTTCTTAGTTTTGCACTTTGATAATTATGTAATTAAATTAATAGTGAATAATTTAATAAAATTAATTGCAATCTTTTAGTTACGTGAAGAGTTCTTAGCTATGCATTTGTTGAAGGTCATATAGTACCAGAATCATATATGCGATCTCTTCAGCTCATGCAGTTTAACTTTTGTTTTCTTATGCAATTTCTTTAGTCAAAAACTAACACCAGGTTACAAAGAAAGGAAGGAGGAAAGGAAGAAAGAAAGAAAGAGAGGGAGAAAACATTGCTGAGATTGATCACAATGTGCTGAAAGCAGTCTGTGGCCCTTCTGAGCATCCCTGGGCTTTGTTACTAGCTCCTCACTGATGCAAAGGTTATCTCCACTAATCTCTGATGTACGTCCACATAGCTCACATACCTGAGATAATGAGAAGTTCATTTGTAAACAGTTTATTTTTTTTTGTAAGTTCAACAGAACTTTTTTTTAACAGTGTAAAAAGGAAAGGATTGCATGGAGGAAAAAAATATATTTATAATATAGTTTGTTCTATAAAATATGCTGCTTTGATGTCTTCTTTTGGAGATGCTGTGTAGTGAATGGGTTGACAGTGATATTATTATTAAACAGAATCTCATTAAATGGGTGGCCAGAACTCTCCTATTCTTTTGGCAATTCTTAAAAGCCCTCTTTTAGTCAAAGGTAGGAGCTAAAGACTAGCCAAATATATGCAATGGATCACAGATTCCCATTTCTTCTTGTTCTTAGACTGTGAATTTTGTTTAGCTATCTGTTTGGCTATTCCTGTAATGTTCTGGTCATGTGAAAATCTTGTGTTTTGGTAAGGGAGAAAAGCTTGTCAGCATGGCCTAGGTGTGTCATTTACTAATATATAGCTTGTATGTCATTGTGACCTGAATGGTAATTGAGAAGATTAAAAAGCGTGTTCTTAAAAAGTGTTCCACAGGTGAGAGCTTTCCTTCTCTTTCCTTCTCTTTCCTTCTCTTTCCTTCTCTTTCCTTCTCTTTCCTTCTCTTTCCTTCTCTTTCCTTCTCTTTCCTTCTCTTTCCTTCTCTTTCCTTCTCTTTCCTTCTCTTTCCTTCTCTTTCCTTCTCTTTCCTTCTCTTTCCTTCTCTTTCCTTCTCTTTCCTTCTCTTTCCTTCTCTTTCCTTCTCTTTCCTTCTCTTTCCTTCTCTTTCCTTCTCTTTCCTTCTCTTTCCTTCTCTTTCCTTCTCTTTCCTTCTCTTTCCTTCTCTTTCCTTCTCTTTCCTTCTCTTTCCTTCTCTTTCCTTCTCTTTCCTTCTCTTTCCTTCTCTTTCCTTCTCTTTCCTTCTCTTTCCTTCTCTTTCCTTCTCTTTCCTTCTCTTTCCTTCTCTTTCCTTCTCTTTCCTTCTCTTTCCTTCTCTTTCCTTCTCTTTCCTTCTCTTTCCTTCTCTTTCCTTCTCTTTCCTTCTCTTTCCTTCTCTTTCCTTCTCTTTCCTTCTCTTTCCTTCTCTTTCCTTCTCTTTCCTTCTCTTTCCTTCTCTTTCCTTCTCTTTCCTTCTCTTTCCTTCTCTTTTCCTGACTCATAGTTCTGAGTACTTGGGATTGGCAGTCTGAAAATGTTTTGATCACCCTTCAAAACCGTAAAAATATATTTAACTATCAAAATGTACAATGTGTGCCTCAGATCTACTCAGCAAAACACCAAGGTTTGTTTCATTGTTTTTATCACTGAGCATGAAATCTAGATGAGTAACTGTAAAGCAGTGATCTGCAAAGATTTGAGGAAAGCCATGTTTCATGTCCTAAAAGAAATGGGAGTTTAAAAGCAAAGGAAGGCTGGACCTTCCCTACTTTTCTGTACAAAGATAACTGGGATCTGTGCCTTGCTGCCCATGGTGGAGGTTCTGGAGGTGCAGCACTGTTTGCACAGGTGGTACTGCCTCTGTACCACCTCTGATACAGCTTCTGCAGTTTTGGTGTTGGTTTTGTTTTGTTTTGTTTGTTTTTATTTTGGTGTTTTGTTTTGTTTTGTTTTGTTTTGTTGATTGGTTTGGTTTCTGTTGTTGTGGGGTTTTTGGCAGGTTTTTTTGGTTTCTTGGTCCGTTTTTGTTTGTTTGTTTGTTGTTTCATTTGTTTGTTTTGAATTTTTTTGGTTTTTTGTTGCTATATTTGTTTTTGAAGCTGATAACACAGTTGCTCCTGAAGACCGGATTTGGAAGAGGTTTAGAAATTACTAGTGATTTGAAGGCAGAAGGAGCATCTTAAAGAGAAAAAGAGCTGCTGGGGTCTAGATCCCCAACCATGCTAGGTGCTTAAATATTTATGTCCTGCAGAAATATGCAGGAGTATAAGAAACATTACGTTGCTTAAATGATGAAGAGGGACCCTTCTGGGGCAGCACTGCACAAGCTGCATGGTGGTTCAGATGACCTCCCTCAAACTGAAAGCCTTCATGATTTAAGCTGAAAAGAAACAGTGCAATCACCAATCCAATGGTTTATCTAATTTTAGCTCTGCAGGAGAAGGAAACAAAGAGCACTTTCAGGTCACGGCGTGCAGCACGCGGAGTGCAGTCCCTTGTGGGTCTGGCTGAGAAAAGGAACCAGTCTCGTACCTTCAGACTGACACAGTTCAGTGCAAATTTGGAGAAATTACTTTTCTTCACATTTCAATAAGGATGTCCAGTGTGCTAAAGGAAAACTTTTCATCAGCTTAATCTTTGCTACCACTGCAGAATTATTTGTGTCTTCATTTTTTTAATTTACCAGTTCACATATTTTCTGTGCTGTTTTTCTCTTTGTTTGTTGATTAATTGCTTGTTAACAGGGTAAGAAAGAAATCTCTTCTGCTTTAGTGTAAGTCATATTAAAAACTATAGAAGAAAAAAAGTAAAAGGAAAAAAGCATGCTACAATGCATACTATTTCATAAGGAGTTAGTACTTGACAAACTGAATGCATGGTTGGGTGTTTGTTATACTTTTCCTTTTTGAAGTTCAGTTAAGCTCTCCATAAAGGGTTTTCACACTCACTAGGAATTAAAATAAAAAAACCAAACCCATCCTTACAAACTCTTATTTTCTTTAACCTGAGAGGATGTTTTTCATAAATATGTAAATTCACTTTCTTGGAAACTCTCTGTGCAGTTCTATATTCCATTTACAGATTCAGGTTTTGAGTATAAAATTGTTATTCATGCCAGCCTGTTCTTTCCTATTATAACAGGAAAATGGTGCTCTGTTGGTTTTTTTTTTCTTCTTTTCTGGTGGTTTGTGTTCATTGAAATTCAGTACAGATAATAATTTCTTTTTTCTTTTTATTTTAAAGCCTTGAAGAAGGAAGATAGCAGCTTTGATGAGGTAGGTTAAATATCTTTGTACCTTACACAGTCCAGGTATGCCTTTAGTATTTCTCAGTGGTGCTAGCAGAAACCCACAGAGAGCAGTGTTATGATGTGCGTGTGTATTAATGCATGCATATTGCTCAAACGTATTTTCATTTTCTAAATAACTACCAGAAGAATTTGTTAGTCAAAGGGTCTGAATGGAATGCTTAGGGTTTGTTTTTTTTTAATATAGTACAACTGAATGTTTTAAGAAAAGCAGCCATTTAAAACTGTTCTATGCTGAGAAATGTTGCATGCAGGGAAAGTACTTTATAGAACTTTGCCCATGATAATTCCTGTAACTGTAGGCCCATACTGTAACAGGCAGGGAAAAAACATCACTCCTGAGAGAACACTTTACATAAAGTGCTGCTGCATTGGCTTCTTGCTGAATATGTCAACCAAGAGAGATGCTTATTATGAAATTAAAAAGAAACCCAACCCAACAGCACAAAACCAGCATCTAGTCTATTGGTAAAACTGATACTTGATTATTCAGTCTAATCAGTTTGGGGTCTTGACCTATCTGTGACGTGATTCACATGTTAATTTGTAAAATATGCTGCTCATGGTTTGTGCTTGAGAGTTCCAGGTCAGTGCAAGTTATCCCACAGAGCAAGTTTCTGCAGGAGGAGGTGCAGGCCTTGGTGTGATGTCTGGGTCGTTGTAGTCAGTGCTTGCCTCGTACTTCCCTCTGCCACCATGGCTGGAAGCAAATGCAAGTATGCGTTGATGTTACGCTTCTGGCATTTCTTCTTCGTTGCCTGCTCTAAGCTTAAATTCTTGGCTGAATAGAGTGAGATAGCTGTTGTGTAATGCCAGATTCTAGAATAAATAAATGATGATGTAATGTCCTGGATTCTGGATCAAATCAGACTTCATCTCTTTCTAAGCAGATCACACTGATGCTCAAATACAGCAGTAACATTATAAATGTTTTGTGATTTTCTGGCCTGTGTTGCAAAAGCTGTAACTCACCTTGACCCCTCTCAGGTCTGGAGTGAAGGTCATGGGTAGGGCTCTCTTCTCAGAAACTCTGTTGCATCATGCAGTGGTCCTGACTATTTCATTTCTCTTGTAACACTGATAGAACTTGATTCCTCCTTAAAAGTTGCACCTGTGCGAATAAGTGCAGATACATGGTTAGTAAATGCTGAATCCTTGTTTTACAAATCTGGTCTGGTTCTGTTCAGTATTTTCTTCTGAAGGCTGCAGTGGTATATCTGTGCTATAACCTCTGCAGTAGGCAGTAATACCTTGTATTAAATTTGACTCAGAATTTGAAAGAATCTATTAAAAAGCACTGTCCTATGAAGATGGCAGTTCTTCTGTCCCCTTCCCTTCCCCAGGATTGTTTATCTGCAGGTTGCATTTATTTTCTTTAAACCTTGTTTTCTGCTTTAACAGGAGACAACTTGAGCAAATTTTTATTTAAATTCAAGCTGGTTGGGGGAAAAATAATCTTTCAAATATGTTTTTAATGGAATCTGACAGATTGTTGGTATGAGCTACTGCAGAGGCAGTAAGGGACAGCTAGTGGGAAGGGTACACAAAAGAGTTTTCTTCCATTTCCTGTAAATAGGGAAGAGCTTGATGTGGCATTTGCATCAATTGGTTCCATAGTTTTAGGTGTCATTTCTTAGAAGAAAGAAAAATCTGTTGAGATTTTATGTTGTCCTTATTATCTCTTCAAATTCTGTACAGTTCTTGGTGATTTTGTAGCCTAAAGTGTGAATCAGAGAATGAGCTGTACCAGGTATCACTTAATTCCTTTCTTTTCAAACATCGTTCAATTCAGAAGATGAAACAGACATTAATAACAATAATGTACCTGATATAATGACTCCTAAGGAAGACAGTATCTGTGAGCAGAGGAGTGACTGCACATATTGGTCTTAGAAGCCCATCCTGAAAAACGCTACTAAGACTGTACCATGATATTAAAAAAAAGTGGTCTAGTCTTCTGGCTTGTATATGTAGTATTGATATAACAGGGAAACAGTTATGAAGAAAGTTAAGATGACAATAAGTGGGAATATCAGGTAGGAATATCAGATAAGAAGAGAGAGGAAGTAGTTTTCCAAGCTGTCCAAAGCTGTCAGCTTTGGGTTTTCCACTACAAAAAAATGAAATAGTCAACTATTGAAACAGAAATTTCATTTAACAAGCAGCACGTTCTCCTTTTGTGTTTAGTGCAAAGATACTCTTTTATGTTGCTGACAGATGCTGTGTATCTCTTCTCAACGAGTGTTTCCCCTTTCCTGGAGGGAGGTTGACCTCTGAGGCAGTGCTTGAGCAAGTAGCAACGAACTTGCAGAGGGTCTTTATGCTTTTGGCAGGTAGAGGAGGAGGACTCATGTTTTAGCCTTTCAAGTTGTGATAAGAACACCAGGAGCAGAAGCTGGCCAGCAGGGACCTGAAATCTTTGATGGAGGAGAGAAAGTGGCATGAAGAGGAAAATGGCCCTCCTAAAGCTGAAAGGTCTGCATTTGCAGCCGAGTAGGTCGTCACCTTATTCTGCGCATTGTAGGTGCTACATGAGGGGCTTACTTGTTTGTCTCTCAGGCACCGAGGGGAATAAATTGGTCAGTTCAGTGGCTCTTAATCTTACCTGCTTTAGTTGCTTGCAGTAGCTGAAAAATGTATGACACTGCAGGAAGTTGTCTGTCTTTTGAAGAGAAACTACTAAAAATTAAGATGTCAGACATGACAGGCAAGTGTACCACATAATTGCTTTCTGTGGGTTATGAAATTAATCTCTCCAGTAAATTAGGACGGAAAGAATCATGAGCAGTTAATCCTGTGAATAAGTTGCATGTCAGAAAATACGTTTATTTGTGGAATTGTTTCAGGAATCTTACTGGTGTATTTAGTCCTATCCGTAAGGTCAGAGCACAACAGTAGCGTGAAGGAGTACTGTAGATTTCTCACTTTTTTATTCCTGCTCTTGTATTGCTTTGATTAAATTTTGAATGAAAACCCCACTTTTCTATAAATGATGCTGACCTTTGCTTTGGTCCATGACAACGCTGAATTAATCCATTTAATGGATTTAGTGGTAGCCTTCCTAAGATGTTGTGACATCTTCCAGAGACTCATGTGAATAAAAAAGTGGATACAGACGACTTCTTCTATAGTCTTTCATTCAAAGCAGTAATCGTGTGGTTTTGTTTTTTCTTTTTTAACCTTTAGCCTGTTCCTTTTTGTCACACTGGTCCCATTGTGGGAACTGAAACATAGGCCTGTGTCGGTATGTGCTGAAATCAGTGGGAAGGTTCTCACTGTTTTCAGTGGTTTGTGGAGTGGTTTCCTCTGTCATGAAGTATCATGGGGGAGGGGCTGGTCTTGTCTGTTTTCGAAGTTATTTGAGTGAGTAAGGCACCTTCTCATTGTGTCTTGAAATGTACCGTATCTATTCTCTGAAAATGGCAAACTGCAAACCACCCCCCTCCTCGCAAAACATCACATCAAAACAAAAACCAACCAAACACATCCTCCCCCCCGCCAAAGAAGCTGCCCTCTTTTTCAAAGCAACCTAAGTTTCACTCTCTGAGTGTAGGTTCTGGCACAGTTAGCATCTGTTTTGTTGTTTTAGGCAAAGCACTGATCATCTACATTGGATATCATGATAGAAAATGAGCACCTCTGAGGAGCAGTACTGCATGAAAAGAGCAGTCTACAAACAAATAAGTGTCCTTTGAGTGAACATTTTATTTGTGTTTCAGTAGTTTGTCAAGTTTGTTTGTTAGATTAATAATTTCCAGATATGCAGGATTGTTTTGATGTATTTGGACCATTGGTGTAACAAGTCCACTCTGCCTTATAGTGATGGAACCATTTTCCTTTTCATTACAATGTGATCAAGGCCAATAACAAGTGGCTGAATTGTAGCATATTTGTTGGAATAGCAGGCAGTGTTGATGTTGTGACTAAACTCATCTCAGGGCTGGTGGTAACCTGTTCCTTTGGTTACCTGCTTGCTATTATGATTTATTTCTAAATCATTGTCAGCAGTCACAAGCTGTTGGTTCTTGTCCTTCTGTTGCTCCTTTCTCTGAGCACTTAAATCATGTTTTAAGACCTTCAGTCATATGTGTGCACACTAAATAAATTAATATCAATGTCACAATGAAATCAAAAGAAAATAATCTTCAGACTCAAAATAAACGTGAATTGCTTTGATTATTGCTTCTTATAGTGAGTTTTATTGCTATTGTTTAGCTGTATTTTAGTGTTAATTTTTCCTGATATCAAGAGCACCTTTTTTTTAAGGCCATCTTTCTTAGGAAGTTAGGATACTGTGACTGTGGCTGCTGCATGCGTAACGCCGTCTGACTTCACCCAGTAACTTTGAAGCTGGCTGACACTAGATGCCTAGATGCTTGGTGGAAAAGCATGTGAGCTGGCTGAAGGGTAGAGATAAGAATCTGCTCTGATGGAAAAGCTGAAATGCAAGTTGTTGTGAGTATATGAGAATGTGGTTAGAGGTGTTATGAATACTCTGACTTCAGCAAAATCCTTAATACTCATCTACTCCTTACTGTGTTTAGAGTCTCCAGCTATGAGGAAGCCAAATTTCATTTATTTCACTCATGGAACAACTTCTGTGTGTTTGAAGTGGAAGTGTGTAAAAGGGGAGGGAGTTCTGCCAAGTTACTTCTTGATTCTGTAATGTGCTTGCTCTCACAGTCTCTCTCATCCCAAATAAAAAGGCTACTCCCTCTGTGGGATGTTGGCATGAAAAATGTCTTGGTTTAAAGGACACCCATCTCAGAACCAGAACTTTTGTGTAGAGATTATTTTGACTCTGAACAGTTAAAGGAAAGGGTGTAGTTGGAAAACACTAGAGCTTTGTAAAGCATGAACAAGAAGCATTTGAATGCCATAATGCAGGAGGTGCATAATACACTAAATAACTTTTCTGCATTTTTTTACAGTTTTATTTATAGTAAGCAGCTCAAGAGAGAAGTGCGTGTATGACAGAAAGATAAAAACCCTTAAAACTGAATTTGGAAAAAAAACCCCAGAAGTATAGGTGTCGAAGCATTTTCTAAGTAATACCAGGGAACTGGGTCAGAAAACCTTCATCTGGTGGTTATGTTGCTTTGCCAAATGTGTACCAAGATGGTTCAAGTGTCTGGAAAAATGTGTCTGTTCAGATGTATTGTCACAAAGCAAATGAGAGGAAACATAATTCTAGACAGAAGATAACAACTCTGTATTGGAAGTTGCTGCTTTTGAAGTGTTATTTGACGAATGACACAGGCAAATATTTTTTTGGTGAAAAGAGGGAGGTAAAGGCTCAATAATGTAATCTCATGCCTCCTGCAGGAGGACCACCCTCTTAGGTTAGCAGATCTGATAGAGATCTTTCCAGACTGCCACCTTTGGGAGGGAAGATGGGTGGGGATGATGTTGTCTCATGAGCCTGTACCTTACCGAGATTTCTCAAGAGATGGTTTGGGTTCCTACCACTCCCAGTTCTATTTCTTTTTTTCCCCAGTACTGTTCTCTTACAATACGGAGACTCTGGTGTTGGTCCAGTAGCTCCCTAGCAGCGGATGGCTTAGACATCAGCTTGCCCAATGGATTTACTGGTCTCTGCTGCTGTGTCTCTTTGAGGCCATTCCAACAAAACATGAATCTGAATTGAGTTGCTAGTTGTCAGGACTGGTGTGTGATGCTACTCTGCCTGCGTTTGTAGCAGAATAGTGCCAGCCTTTCAGGTCTTATAAAGTTCTCATCTGCTTAAAGGGAATAATTGTCTCCTCTAGATTGATAATATTAGCAATTGTGTTTCAGGTGAGTCTGAGAATGAAGGGCATGAATGGAAGAGAGCAAATACTGCCATTCTGCTGAAGCTTCTTGTTGCATCAGCTGTGGGACAGATGTGCCTTCTGTGGGACAGATGTGGCATTGTTCTGTAAAAATGCTGCTTTGTGAAACTTCTGGTGGCTTAAAAAAGTTCAACTCTTGGGCAGCCTTGCATAATTTCTCAGAGAATTGCTAATATTTATATGGTGATCAGGGATTCCGGTCACTTCCTTGTGCTATGTTGCACATGGAAATAAATCAGGTCCTGGAAGATGTGAGACACTTCAGAACCACCTGTGGTCTAGGTGACCACAATGCAAGATGGTAAGTGAGAAGTGGCAGGAAAGCCACCAAGAAAAACTGACTATGAAATAGCTGCTTTGTTTTGTCAGTTTCAAGGCTTTGAAGCAGAACCTGAGACCATGTGGAAGGTTTTGAGATTCACTTGGCAGTGACTCTACCCATTCAGTACAGGAATTGTTCTTAATGTTGGGGAATAGACCTGGCCTTTAGGAGATGAAAGCTTGAGAACTCTCTTTTGTAGGTGAGAAAGAGCTTTAATCTTGGCACATCCCTTAAATCTGTTGAGTGGCAGTGGTTTGAATTTATGCCCCAACCATCGGTATGTTCAGTTGTGTGTTCTTCTGCCTGGCATGTTTGGTGAGAGTACATCCTTTTACCTTTTAGAAAGTGTGTAGTATTTTCATGACATAAGAAAAGTTGTTAAGTCAAGCGTGAACCTGCTTACTCTCCCCCTTCTCTGCCTTTTCTTCTGTAGAAACTGGAGGGAAGAAGGGCTCATGTTATTAGTTAATATGCCTGTGTCCTTTGCTTAACTTTTCTTTGAAAATGGATGGAGCAAAGGAGCGGAACTTGGTCTGAATCCATGTCTGCAGCAGGGACTTTTGAGGATTTGGCCAAAATGCTGACATGTATAGCTCTGTTGTGATCTGCAGGCAAGTGTTTTAGCTATCAGAGAAACACTGCGAAATGAAGACGAAAATCCAGGCCTAGTTCTCTCACTTGTGCATGTGTATTTTGGGATATTTCTGCTTATCAGATGAGAGGGTGTTTGCATTCCAGAAATGTGGACTCTGAATGTAAGCTATTGTTATTTGGATGAAGTATGCTTACGCGTAAATCCTGGTGTTTATTTTCTTGGGATATACAGGATATAGTAATTTATTGATAGATTAAATAGAGTAACAAAGTTATAAATTTTATATACTGGATCCATAGCTTCTTGTTCTTGGCCTTGTTCAGGGCAATCTCCTGGTTGTGAGGCAAGAAATAATTGTGTCACTTCCTTGATAGGTCTGTCTCTTCCATCTACGTTGTACTTAGACATTATTGCTTTTGTTCTTTTTTTTCTTTCTTCAAAGCCACACTACGAACAGGCATATGACTATATCTAAATCTTCTTCTCATGAAAGGAGCTAAATGAAAATTCTCTCTGTCTTCATTTTAGCTTTCCTGAGAAATTCTGGATGTATGCTGCCTCATCTGCTGTGTGTCACAATATCACTGACAGTGATATATTTGCAGGATCCTATCCACAGTAATCAAAGTTCTGAGTCAGTTGACATCCCTTGTTAATTATCTGGAAGGGATAAGAAAAAGGGGATTACAGGCTCTGACTAGCTTATTCAAATAAAATGGATTTAATGTGTACAAAACAATGTCATTTTGATTATATTAAGGCTTAAAGAAATTGTTTCTACCTTACACCTCTTTTTCTATATGTTCTGGAATTTATCTTTTTCCCCTTCCAGCAAACTTTTCTACTTCTAAGCCAGTTGAGTCAGGATCCTGCTAGTAATACTTATGTTTGTTTCAGGTATGGAAATTCTCCTTATGAAGTTTAAAAATTCAAACTTGAATATTACAGGTTATTTAAATATAAAATATTGGCAGTAATTTAATGACTAAAAATAAGTTTGAGTGCTGCTGAAAACTTATTGATAAATGATGGAAGCAGGGCCTCTGAGAGAGCACATAATGCATTATAACCAATTCTAAGTAACAACTGGAGTTGATTGTGTTTGGAGCCCTCTGAGGTTATTTCACTTGGATTAAGTTTCTCTGTAGAATCCAGGTGTTCACCTTTTTCAGTGTTGAGAAATAAAAACATTACTAGAAGATATTCGCTGATGTGCCAACCCAGAAAATCCAGTGCTTACAATATTTTTCTTATTGCCATGTACTCAGCAGGGCTTTTCTTTGCACATGAACTTCTTTGATAGCTCACGTATACAAAAAGATGTTCTTTCACACATATGTGTTGGAGGAATCTTCCTATTTCTTTTAGGGAGGGTAAACTTCCTGTTGCCTGTGGATTATTATTGTACACAATCACATTCTGCAGCATTTCATTTTAATGGAACTTTACCATCCTTTTTCTCCAATGAGAGGCACATTGAGACTCAGGCATGGTCATCCTGGAACTGTACCTGAGGCTGGCTTCGTGCTGTTCCTGGAATTGTTTTCTGTCATCTGTCTTGAAAATGCAACACTGGAGGAATTTGTCTGAGATCACTTGCTGTGATTAGTTAGGTCAGATACGCCCTTCAGCTTTGAGATCTGGAAGACTTTTTGTTATCTCAAGTATGTTGTAAGAAGTAGTGCAGAGGATGCACATTTTGGCTTGTGTCTTTTTTCTTAAATACTGTCTCAGATTAAGTATTTTTCCTTTCTGTATTGATAGAAGAACATGTTGAAATTCGTAGAGAGCTTAATCATTAATTATTTTTATCTTTATCTCTCCACTGATAGTTATTGTTGCTTTCTGACAGAAATAAGATCTTCACTTGTTACTTCTCTTGCAAGTTCTTTTATTATGTTTGGTTTTTTTATTTGGGGTTTCTTTTTTTTTTTTTTTTAAAACTACCTATGCGTACATCTGTCCCTTCCCTCCATTCCCTCCATGTCCATCCTTTCCTTTATCTTTTGTAATTAGTTATCCTCTTACTATAACAATTTCTGGTTTCATTTTAGCTATTTCCTTTTAACCAGTACGGTGACAAAAGCTGCATCATAGTTCAAATACAGCGCCCGTAGCTGTTGGTTAGCTCTTAGGCACAGATGTACTTCTTTGATTTCCTCTTTTTCTTTCCTGTTTGTGCCTGTTTTCATTTACAGCTTAATCTCAGTGTAATTATATACATTCGCTGTATGCCTTTGTGCTATTTGTTCTGTTCTTAAGCTGGTGTTGTTACTGTGTCTGTGGTGACAAGGATGCTACTGAAGTCCTTGCCAGTTGTTGAGTCAGCTACAGGGGAGCAGAGCCAGGGTGGGAGCTCCTGTCCTGGGTGGAGTGGGCAGGGAGAGGAGGGAGCACCTGTGGGCTGCTGGAGGCTGCTGGAACTGGCAGAAGCCACGCAGAGTGTGGGTTGGGGGCTTTCATTTATTTATTGTCCTTCTATGCAGACAGATTTATTAAATGATCTCCAACCTGCTCTCCTTTGTTGATGCCAATTACTGATGCAGTTTTACAGTTAAAATAGCAATCTATGCTTGCTCAGAAAAAGATTTTTTAGCTTATCCATGCGAAGAATGATGCCAGTTCCATTTGTCAAATTCATTATCATTCTTACCATGTCCTGGCCTGTTTAGATGTGGGAAGTCTCTCATGACTGCAGGTTTGCTTAGTTTGGAGGGGAAAAAAAAAGTTTTTTTGTTTAAAAAAAGAAAGAAAAAAGCAGTGATGATTTATTTTAGCTCTTCATGCACAGAGAGGAACCAGATACAAACAGGATGTTTGTTAGAGGCATCTCCTGATGACCTTGGAGATGCACAGAATTCCAGAAACTAGAGGACAGCATCTGGAGAAATACTTAAATGGTTGTGTTGTTTTGGTTTTTTTTTTTTTCCATTTATTTAGTTAGTTATTACTCTGGTATGGCTCAGTTAAATGTGATTTGTCTGGCCGTCATCAAAGCATGACAGAAGCTCAGAGAAGATGAAGGGAAATGCCTAATTTGCTTGCTCTTCAAAAAGGTATGCTTTAGCACTTCAGGACTTTTTCTGTTCAAATCAGTAAGAAGATGGTATTTTTATCTGTGAAAGTAAGTTTGCAGTAACTAGAGTTAGACTACATATATATTTTTTTTATCTTAAGAACAGGTCTTTTTCAGTGGTGTGGAGACGATGCTTAGTCATGCATATTATATGGGCATATAGATAATGGGCTCAAAATACGAGATTTGTGATGATGTTCAACAACAAAAAAGGTATGATATTCAATAAAATGTTTCTTCAAAAGTAAAAAAAAATATGAAAAAACATTCTATTATATTTGAGCAAATACTGTCATGGAACACAAGACTCTTTTTCCTAAAGTTCTGTCTTACGCATTAATTTTGATAGTGTTCTAACTGAGATGCTCTGGTAGGTTTATTCCCAGCAATAATTATTTCATTCATCCACAGGTGGGGCAGAAATGATGTAGACTTTTACAGTCAAAGTGATGTTTAATTTCGGTATTGCCAGTTAAGCTTCAGAGAGGGCACCAGTGTGAACCTATGCCCCTGGGACCCAGCAGAGCTCATGAGTGTATTTAATACTCGCTGCTGAGGAGGTGATTTCAAGAGACTCCTGGGGTTCAGTGGTGATGCAAGACTTTGGATGTTCTACTGTGAGTGGATCCTTACCTTGGAAGCCTATGTGAGTTGGGTTTGTTTTATTGTTGAGATTTGGAAGAATGCCATGGCTATCTTCCTTGTTCAGTTTCTACTGCTTGTGAAAAAAATTAGAGAGAAGGCCTCTTGGGGAGGAAGGTAAAAAATGGAAAATGTAATTATTTTTCCTTGTGCCAAGGAGTGTAGATGGAATGGGAGATATTCAGTTGGAATATATTAATTACAATCTGAGTTTGCTTCTTAGCCTTCTTCAAGATTTCAAATGGATACTTAATCAGGAAGAAGTTAGACTGGACTGTCATCATTCACAACGTCACCATTTTGCCTCAGGACCACATGACTTGCACTCCTGGTGTGTCACTAATGGTATGAGCCACTCTGAGAGACAGCAGCATCCAGAATAAGCCCTGTGTCACCCATTATGGCCTTTAACTGTGTACTTGGATGACAGAATTTCTCCTGGAGTAAAAAAAAGACTCAGTCTCCAAGTTCAGACCACCCCGTTTATTACAACCTATTATGCTGGGAACTGACCAGCTTTGTGGAAGAGAACCTGGGGGTCCTGGTGGACAAGAAGTTGAATGTGAGCCTGCAATGTGCCCTTGCTGCAGAGGTGGCTGCTGGTATCCTGGGGTGCTCTGGGAGGAGTGTTGCCCAGAGGTGAAGGGGAGGTGATCCCTTCCTTCCACTCAGCACCGGTGAGGCCACATCTGCAATACAGTTCAGTTCGGGGTTCCTTAGTACAAGGGAGACATGAAGAAGAGCCACTGAAGTGATTAAGGGACTGGAGCATCTCTCCTGTGAGGAATGATGGAGAATTGGGACTGTTCAGGAGAAGAGAAGGTGCAGTGGGGGATCTTAGCAATACCTGATGGGAGGAAGTACAGAAGACAGAGTCAGGCTCTTCTTAGTGGTGCTCTGTGGCAGGACTGGAGGCAGTGGGCATAAACTGAGACAGGGAACTGAAAGCCTCTGAACATCAGGAAACACATTTTTACTGTGAGAGTGACCAAGCAGAAAGAGAAGTTTCCCATTAAGGTTGTGGAGTCACCATCTGTGGAGAAGCCATCTGGACAACCTGCCCATTCTGTGCACTGTGATTTAGGTGGCCCTGCTTGAGCAGATGGGTTGGACCAGATGACCTGCAGAGGAGCCTTCCAACCGCCACCATTCTGTGACTCGCAAACTTTTTTACAGGCTGCTTTCTTTCTGCATTTTTGGGAAGCTTTTTGCATTACTTGTGTCACATGCAATTGAGTTATTGTTAGTTTTGTCATATGTGATCACCTATAATATTCTAATTGTTTCTGTAAGGAGAAGTGATTTGCTTCATATGTGATTCCATATTATTTCCACTGCAAATATTTGAGGTCCAAGTGCTATAAAGACTATAAGAGATACTGTTTCAAACCACTTGTTTATAAAAGCTTAGAAGAAATCTAAATGGGAAGATTCTCTAGAAACATCTGTAATAAAATGTTTACCTTTAGAAACTCATTCCTATCCACTGCTTTTCTTCCAAAGACATCTCTGGAAAAGTCCTTCTGTTTCTTTCCCTCCCCAAATCCCAACACTTCGTACTCCAGAGCAAGCAACACAGATCTTACTGCTGCGGTTTGAATTTTTTTCCTCTTACGGGAATCTGTAGCTTTGCCTCTTATCAACTATTTCCATGAGGAATTACAAAAAAGGGGGCTCTTGTGCTGTTTGTTTTTATTAATATGCATAATATGTGTGCTTAAGCTTCTCTTCTCCCTGCTCTTCCATGAGGTTATTTTCAAAAACAAGAGGCTCCGAGGGAGTAACCTATGCATGGAAATCACCTGTATTTATGAACCTTTAAAAGAACCACATGCTCCCAACAGAAATAAAGCATCTTTTGTCTGGAATTGTTCCTTCATAGCAGATGTGCAGTCGTTCTGGGGCTCCAGATTGATTTTTCTGGAAAGAGGAAACATTTGCTGCCAAAAGTGTCAAAGTCAAAAATAAGCTTTGTCAAATGAAGGGAATTCTGCACCATGTCTTGAGTATTCCCTTTGTAAACGGACATTAGGAAAGCTGGAGAGGGACAGCTTTAGAGAAGAGTGAGGAACTTTTTTCTGGTTAGTAGTGGGTTTAGGCAGTAGGGTGGGGAGGGAGATGCTTTTTTTTAAGTATGTAGTTCTTCCTCCATAAACCTAGGGGAAGGGGGAGTATCCCATCACACTTACTACTGCTGTGTGCAATTTTTTTCCTTGGTTTTGACATTTACTTATTCCTTAGATACATTTCTAACTTTATATGGAGTTGTGTGGAGCAAATGCAGGCTAGTTGAAACCTCTCAATTCTTGATCTGAAGTGAGGCCTTTAAGTGCTTCTTATGGTGAATTGCTCTGCTTATGGACTTGTTCCTGAAATGTTTCCAGTTCTGGAATTGGCATTAGCATTAAGAAATATCCTGTGGAAAAAAAGGTGGGGAACCAGAGTCTAGCTAGAATTACTCATTTCATTGTACTGGCTGTCAACAGGACTCCTGGTTGTAATTTTGGCTTTAACACTTTTGGGTCTAATGCGTGATTTCTAGGAAGGGGTCTGTGAGTTGATGATAGTAGGGCTGTATTCTTAGTTTGAAAAGGCTGTGTTGTACCTGTAAGTTCTTTGCTTATGCATAAAGCTGCTGTCAACATCAACAAAGCTCAGCTGAATGACCTCTATTTCTGAAAGAATGGCATACCTTTATTTCATTTTTCTGCCTAAGACTGGCACATGTGCTCGTATTTTGCTGTTTTACTCCCTTTTTTTTTCCAGTTTGCCCTGTAAGAGGTGAACTGCCTCATATTAGCTTGCATATGTATGGAATTGTTGCCATTTCGTAATAGCAGGATGATGTGCATCTTGCAAACTTGTTCATGAAACTCTGTCCTGAGCACCAAACTCCTTCAGTAGAATAGTTCAAAAGATTGTGCTCATTATGCTAGAAAATGGTACCCTTAGGCTCCTGCTTGATCAAGGTGGGGGATGCTTTAAAACTGGGGCATAATTAAGTGTGCAGTAAAACAGATTTATTATTAATTTAAGTTTTTAAGAGAAGGGAGTAAATTATGTTCACTCTTGCTGCACAGTTTTGGAAAAGAAAAATATGCATTAATAAACAATATGTCTGTAGTTAATTAATGGTCCCCTGGAGAGGGTTTTCTCCCAAACTAGTTAATTAGTGTGTAAAATACTAAAAAATTAATCCCAAAACACATAATGAAAAATCAGCTATGTGTTAGTGAATTGTGGTCATTAAAGCTGACTTTTTTTTTTCTGTTTGTTTGTTTTTGGATTTTTTTTGTCTTAATGGCCAAAGTTAACAACCAAGACAAATGGAAAACAAAGCACCAATGTTGAGGTGCATTTTGACATTTCTAATTAATGTGCTGTGCCACTAAAAACATCATAAAGCTCTCTCTAGAATTAATGTGAGCTATAAACCTATTGTTTACTCTGGATTGATTTGAAAATTAGTATTGATTATTGTTTTGTTTTTTATTACTTAGGAAGATATGGGCAGGGCCTAAATATTAGAGTCCTCAAATTCGTCATTCCCTGTTTTCTGTTATCCCTCTTTAATCTTCTGCTGTGTCTGTTTTCTCCCTTTTCAGATAGACTGATAAATCTCTTGAACTTGATCACAAAAACACATTTCAAAAACCTGCTGTTCAAACCTAGATGGGGTCAGCATTTTAAGTAACTTTTAATAAGCAAGTTACCATGTATTTCTCAGTTGGATTCATATTATTAACTGAAGTAGATTTTAGTATTTGGTTCCGAAATTCTTAGTAAAGCTTTTGCAAAGCATGAAGTGCTCTGTGCTTTGTGTGCTGAGAGCCTCACTGGCTTCCAGGGAAATACATGAACTTGTCAAAAGTGTTCATACTCATAGAATCAAAGCCTTAATTTGTAAAATGATACTTAATAAGAAAAATGGGCACAAGGTAGTAATTTTTCTTGTTGAAAACAATGGTTATTGCTCAGGTAAATGTTTGCAGCCTTGATTGATTGCTGACAAGAAGTGCAGAAGTGATTAACATGACAACGTACAAATCATGTCATAAATTTTTTTGTCCCTTGCAGCCACAGCAGGTATGTAAACTGGTCTTTCAGGCTTAGTTTAGTTTTTTTGAAGAAAAAAGTTGTTACAAAAAACTTGGGAGAGAAAAATTAAAGTTCTTCCATACTTAAGTTTTCCTTATGAAGTCTCTAATGCTGCTTCAGCCTGATACCTGTTTTCTTTACCTATTAAAGTGAAGCTTTGATGCATGCGTAGGTATCTCCCCCCATCATTTTTCTCACCCACTACTAAGTCCTGTTATGTTATGCTTTAATATGAGCAGATGAATTCCTCTTTAGGCTTCTTCTAAGAAAATGAGTTTTCTAACTCATTCTGCATTCATCTTTGACTATATATAACTTTAAAAAATTGGCTGGTTTTAAGGAAGCGTATGTTCAAGAAGTAGCAGAGGATATTGGAAATATTCATAATGACTTTCAATCTTTTAAGGTAATAAACACAAATCTGCTTTCAAGTATAAGGGAATTTTGGGTATTTATTCTAAGGCTATACAAAACTGTTGTATCCAAACATGAATGTAACTGCAGAATAAATCAATTTCTGTCTCTAACACAATATATTCAAACTGCAGATATCCAGTGTTAGGCAGGTTGGGTCTTTACTTGCACATTGAATCCTGTTATACCTATTGCATATAAACTTTACTGTCTCTACTTGATGCAAATTATTTCCCTCATGTTAACCAGAGGGATTTGGGAGAGGAAGGTAGCAGCTATGTTGCTAGTGTGTTCTCAGCTATTCTAGGTGAGACACATTCTGCCCTGCTCCTTCTCTGATTTTAGCTTGACACTTTGAAGGACATGCGGTGGTGAAAGCCGAGGGAGTCAAGGATGTTTCTTCCTTTGCATGGCTTTACAGAAGGTGTCACTGTTTTCTTTGCTCTCTCTTTGGTAATCTATCAAGGTGCCCTCTGGAGTCCTTCTTGGAAAGGCTTTGCTGAAACTGGACAACCCAAGCAGGGCAATTATGAGACAGCTGTGTTGTAAGGAGAAAGCAAATAGAGTAGGATTGTTAAGCCTGGAAAAGACTACCAAGGAGAATTATGACAGATACACAAAACTATGCATGATGTGGACGAGTTGAGTAAAAAAAGAATTCAGCAGACAGAGGGAAGTTTTCTGTGGAGAGCTCCACTGAACTGACCTCATTGCTTCATGTTGCTGTCTCTGCCTTCCTGCAGTAAGGGTGCTTCAGGACTGGTTCTGAGGGTAAAAGCCTTTGCAGGGCTTGGGGTGGGGATGAGTTTTTTCCCCAAGATGTGGGACAGTGAAGCATGTCTGAGCAACAGAGCAGATGTTGGAGGAGGGGACAAATGGAAAACATCTGGAGGTGACTCTCACTGGAAGGGTATGTGCACTCCCTCAACAGAAACCACAGAGCTTATCTATTGAGAGACAGAGAAAGCGTACTGGCTGAGTGGTTTCATCCAATATTGGCATTTTTATGTTTGGAGCTAGGGGCACATAACAATCACAATGACATGGTAATGTTTCCTAGGGGTAATTTTGTTAAACAATGCTACTTTTGCTGGCAAAACTCCAGGTGTAGTCTTGGCTTTGTACTGGTTCATCTTTTGCAGTTTCTGATTTATCTTACTCAATTGCCTGGCATAAATGAAGAGAAGAAAATAATTCTTTTTGCAGAAACGAGTTATCTCTTAGAAGAGAGCTAGAGCTGCTGACAAATCCATCATAGAATAGCCTGGGGAGAGTAAAGAGAAGAACAGTGAAGAAAAACTGGACGGTAGTGAAGGATCTGGGTGTTTCCTAGGGAGGGGAAGATGTCTTGTTACTTACACAGTATTCAAAACGTGACTTCATATTCCGGCAACACATCCTTTAGAGATTTTGCAAGCTTCACAAAAATGCTAATGAAAAGCAAGTGTTTTATTATGAAGTTGTCTTCTTTCTGCCTTCTTGAAAATTCTTAAATATTTTAACATAACTTACAACTAAACTGTTTTCTATTTAATTTCTGTTTGCATTCCTAGTCAGAATAGTTTCACCTTACAACTTGGATTTCCTGTGCAGTATTTCCAAATGGGACCACAGGGACTTGTTGATTTAATTTGTTTGTATTCTGTTTCCTGCAAGTTTGGATATCTCTGTGGGCATTTTTCTTGTGTATATATGCATGTGCTCTTTTGTTTAACACCAGGGAAGAGTTGTGAGTAAAGGCTCCTTTATTGTAGAAGAATATGCTTTACTCTTTGAGATGGGAAACAAACATTTTATCTATTCTTCAAAGTACTGAGATTACAGATCCCTTTTTTGTCTGTAACAGGGTGAAAGGCCTGCTCTGTCCTCTCCTTAAAGAAGATCCAGCCCCCTCTAGACAAGCTGATAGTGTTTCAGCGTGCATATCATACAGCCCAGCTGCGTTTTGTGATCACCAGATAATATTCTCTTTTACAGAGATGAGGAGACATCTAGGTCCAATTTTGGTTCTGAAAAATCCTTTCTTAATGGCATCTTTCCAGATACCATTATGCTCCTACAAAAAAGTGGAAATTTTTTGACCAGCCTAATTTTCTGTATTTTTTTATTTCTTGACTTGATACATGATAATGCTTTATATTTAATAAATATTATGTATAACTTTTGACATATTTTTTAAAGTTGTGCTTATCATAATCTGTATTTCAGAATCTTTTGTGTACAAGAGTTCAGTTATCTTGCTTGTAGCTCTCATAGTAATATACCACAGGCTATTGTATGTGTCAGCTTCATTTTTCTGCTTTGTATGGCTATTTTTGTGGAATCAGTTTCATTTCCTCTTTTTTTTATGTTGGTGTTTATGCTTCAGAGTACTGCTTGTCTCAAATTAGCGCTTTTTTTTTTTTCAAATGAGAACATTAGTTTTTATCTTCACCCTGTAGAGTTTTTGCAGTGGTGGTGCAGTTTGAGCTTCCATTGTTTGGGGTCTGACAGCCTTGCCATTAACTTCAACATTTCCATGAGATCATAAGTATGCAATAGGACACCCTTGTGTAGAAAAGTGGTGTACAAAAACTTCATCTGAAAGAAAATAATTAATTTGGAAGAAACCTCAGGAGGCCGTTTTGTCTAGGCTCCCATTTGGATATTTTAGAAAATAATCCTATACAAAATACCTAGAAAACAAGGGAGGCTGGAGGCTTGTAGTTCTGCTTGGAATTTAAACAAACACAGAAGCCCAAAATATTAGCCAATATTCGCTCCTTTATAAGGACATGTTTTTTCTTCCCAAAAAAAAAGGTTAAAGAAAAAAAGAATAGGATGTGCACTTCTGTTGGCATGCAGCCTCTTTCCACAGATTTACAGTTGTAGCCCGTATTTGCATAACACTGGAACAGAAACTGTAGTTACAGTATTATTGTGAAGAAATACTAAACTTGCTCTGTTTTGTCCCTGGTTGTTTAATTACTAAAATCTATTTAAAATACCTGTAGCACTTCCTAAAGGTACTGTGCACAACAGCTTCCATTCTCAGAGATGTTTCTTGGTAATCCAGGGTTCTGAACCCTACAAGGTGGGGATTCTGGAAGTACTTTACAATATAGAATCTCTTTTTATTCTTAAGTATGCCCACATGATCTTGCAGTTGTATTAAATACTTTGTTTTCATATATAGAGTTTGAGAATGTGATACTTCTGCTATATCATTTCAGCAAGTGATGAGTGTTTAAGTCGGTAACAATATATTTTAAGCAGCATGATAACTTCACATTTCGCAAATATTTACATTAGAGCTTTTTAATGAAGACCTTATGTGGTGGGTTTAGCCCAGACAGCAACTAAACACCTACCAACCCCTCCCTCCCAACCTCCCTCCCCCTTGCAGTGGGATAAGAATTGGAAGAGCAAAAGCAAGAAAACTTTGTGAGTTGAGATAAAGACCACTTAATAAGTGAAGGGAAGAAAACCCCCTAGTGATGCAAAGGCAGTCACTCACCACCTCCCACAGGCAGAGTGATCCTAACCAGTCTCTGAGCAGGAGCTACCTTGGAAAGTTCAAACCCCTAGTTTTATGGCTGATAATCATGTTATGTGTCACAGAATATCCCTTTGGTCACTTGGGATCAGCTGTCCTAGGTGTGTCCTTGCCTACCTAAAACTCTTGCCTGCCCTCAGCCTACATCATGGGGGCAGTGTGAGAGGCAGAGAAGGTCATGAGTCTGTGCAAGCACCAGCAGCAGCAGAAACATTGCTGTGTTACCTGTACTGGTCATAAATACAAACAGCCCCAGATGGGCTGCGATGAAGGAAATTAACTCCAGGCAGCCAGGGGCAGCGCGCGTTACCTTGTTGTTCAGTTTGCCTTGCTACAAACAGCAGTACTTAACTGCTTTGGAAGGGCATTAACCTTGACTTTGCAGTACTCTGGAGGCTCCAGCTCCTGCGCTGACGGCTCTAAGAGCACCATGTTTCCCAGAACAGCTGGGTTTCATGAAAGAAATGTTTTCTGCTGTTACTGTTAAGTGAATAATGATACCAAACACCATTAAACTGTCTGGTGGCACATGAAAACTTTTGATAATAGCTGCTGTTTCTCGATACATTTTGTATTAAACTTCAAAGGAAATGAGTATAACTTTACTGATGTTGTGACAGATGTGCGTATGAATTTTTATATCCTGATCACACCTCTAGGTTGCATTTGTTGGATCTTATCTTAGTTTATCTGCTTTCGTTAGCATGAGTGCTTTGTGGTATCTTACTCTACATCTTCGAGCAATTTCCTTGCTGGGAGAGGGCAGTCTAGAGGAAAGGTCTCAGGACACTGAAATCAGGAACACCATCCTAGTTTCCATTCATTTGTCTAGCAAAGACACATTGTCCAGGACCTCTGTGCTTGTTTACAGATCAAAAAAGAAGCAGTTGATCCATTCATGCCTTCTGGCATAATGGCATCTCATGTCTTACTCTCATATCTGCCTGTTTTCCCAGTAGATTCTAATGTGCTGAATGACTTGCATTCAAGAGAGACTGGCTAAAGAACATGCACACAGCCACGGATGTGGAGACTGCCATAAAGGGGAAACGAGAGTATATTGTTTAGAAACATCTGTCAGATATACAAAGGAAGGAAGGAAGGAAAGAAAAGGAAGGAAGAAAGAAGGAGGGAAAGAAAGAGAGAGAGAGAAAGGAAAGAAAGAGGAGAGAGAGAAAGAAAGGAAAGAAAGAGAAGAAAGAAGAAAAAGACGATTGGGAGTGGGTACACTCCGTCTTTTATCGGTGTCAGTGTTGGGGAGAGAATGGGGAAGGCCACAGGTGGCTTCAGATACCTGTTGAAGGATCGGGATCTTCAAGTTGAGTTAGAGGGGTCAACTAGATGATCATACTGGCAAACAGAAACTTCGAGAGTCATTTGGAAAGATGGACTGCGTCCTCTTCAGACAATTAACTGAAATACAAGAAGATGAAGTAATTAGAACAGAACCCAGATTTGATGTAGTCTAGTGAAATATCATCTGTTTCTTGAAAAAAAGGCTTTCAGATGAAGTGAATCAGAATTTTATCATCCCGAAGGTAAAATATGGGAAAAGCAGAGGAAGTTAGGAAAGGTTCTGTAAGTGCACATAAGAAAAAAATATATTGAAAAGTGATTAAGTACTTCAAAAATGTCATTTGATCTAGGAATTGGGTTTTTAACATGGAGCTCTGAATGTGGCATAACAATGTCAGCACTCCATCTACTAGGGCGATTTACTCCTTCAATTATTTTAATGTTGTGAACTTTCTCATTTGGGAGCTGCAGTTGATGAGCAAATTTTTGTTCAGTGCACTAGGAAGAAGAGCAGGAATTCCTGTGTCTTTGTAAAGCAACTCATTTCCCATGCATTTCAACATTTACTGTTCAAATAATATTGAAGTAAAAAATTGCTCCCATTAATTAATGAGAAAGAAATGTTGACTGTATTTGAAGAACCTCTGCCCAGAAGGGAATTTAAACAAATTTCAAAACATGCATGAATAATCAGAAATCTATGTGGTAAAGTTAGCTGATGTTGCAGGGTTGTTTCTGCAGGTTCGTTGGCATCTTTACTCAGTAGTGTATAGACAGCACAGGTGTGAGAAGGTATCTGAATGAATTAATGTTGGGGTGCATAAAGATACTGAGAGGAAAAAAGAAATTAAATCTGAATCCATGTGGAATTTTCTAATAGGGCAGGAAAATCTGATCCCTTTCAAGATCAAAACAAGAGCTGAGAAGAGCATGTGTTGGTGGCTTCCAGGCAGTTTCAGTGTCCAGTATTAGAGAAAAAGGTCTTCATAGTCAAACACCTGGAAAAATTAATTAGTTTTCAAAATGTGATGGAAGGCAGTAGCTTAATATTAATATATTGTGGGTAAATTAGTATATGAACAAATAAATTCTATCAGCAGTTTGATCATCAATGCTGCCTGTGTTTTCTTCGCAGGTAATTTTGTCAATATAAATTGAAATTGCTTTCATTATATTTTGGGGCATGAGATTCAAGCAACAAAGAGTAAGAATATGTCACTTCACCAGTGTAATTTCCTACTAGCTGTGGTCCTGAGAACTTGTCTCTGGTAGATCTGATGAGGGGAGATAGTTTGGGGTTCTGAAGTCTTTTTAGCTTAAAGTGCTTCATGCAGAGGGATATAATTTTGTTTGACTTTCATCAATAGCATTTGTATGTGTATGTCAAAAGCAACCAGTGGGAAGGAAAGGACCTAAACAGTTACAAAATGAAGCTTTTAAAAGTGATACTTAAAATGTTTTTTGAAAAATTTCTTCTTGCTCTTGCTCCTTTAAACACAAATATTCATTTTTTAGAACTGGGGAGGCAGATTGGAGCACTTTTCTATCACTGGGAAGTACACAGAATATAGTGGTTACATATTTTTGAGGGCAGGAGGTTTGGGATAGAGTCTTGCTGAGAGGAAGTGGGAAGTCCCAAGATGTTTCTTTTTCTTTCTTCCCTGGCTCTTCTGGGGAATGTCAGCCATCTGAAGTGAACTCTGCATGCTCAGAAAGTAAAACATTTGCCAAAGTAATTCTGCAGACTGTACAAATAAACTCTACGTGGCAGAAGGATGCCAGAGAAAATCTAAGATTGACGATATTTACTGTCACTTCCTTCAGTTTTGTAGTATTACTGAGACCCCTCTAAGAAGAAGAAATGCTTTATTTTTCTGCTGTAAAAACTCTGTTTTGCATTGCTAAGGAATAATATGTGGGAAAGAGAAGGAACAAGACACTATCATTTATTTTGCCCATCAGTGAGCAATACTTTAAGGCAATAAGCAGATTCTCCTATAGCTGTGCTCAGCATGTTGGAAAACAAATAGGACAATGCCTCCTTTCCAGCACAGAAGGCAGAAAGCAGAGTGAGAATAATAAAAAAAAAAAGTGTCTAGCCTGGCAGTGTTACCAGAGTAAGAGAATCAGGAGAGGGAATGATGGAGAACACAGGGAAAGACTTGGAAACTGAGTTATTAGTTGGGAATGTGTAGAGAGGCTTTTAATAGCGTGTCTCTTTGGGTTTTTCCTTTCTGAATCATGTCATACCATTCATGGACAAGTCTGTGAGGAAAAATACTCTCCAACCTTTGTGGTTTACATGTGAATGGAAGCAGCTGGTGGGAGTCATGCCAGAGGTTGCTGTTCTGCTGTCCAAAGCAATTGCCTCTGAATTACTTGCAAGGATTGAGCAAAATGGAGCTGGTATTGCTTTATGAAAAGAAGTTTCTTTGAAAAAGGTGTTCTTGTGATTGTGTTGTTGTGTGTCTTTCAATCAAATAATGTATCAAATCAGTGCCTTATTTAAAGACTAAAGAAATATTGATACTATATTATTAAGGGAAGTAGAATCAAAACAGCTATCTTTCAAAAAAAACCAATTTTTGATGGCTGTCCAAGTCTGTGGTGTGGGTTGTAGATTGCGGGGTTGTATGCAGTGTTCCCCCCTCTAGATTAAGCTACTCAAATGATCTGCTTCTCATTCTTATTTGGAGGGTGATGTAATGTATTCAAGTAGCATTGGGATGCACACTGTGTTTTGGCAAGGCCCGTTATTGTCTCCACCAGTGATTGCTAGGAAAAGTAGTTTATGTTGATGGTAGGTTTTCAATCCCAAGCCTCCTGAGCTGTCTTCAGTTGATGAGCTAGTTAATTGGTGGAGAAAAATGGTGCTGAGACCCTTGCTGCATAGCACCATGAGCATCCTTAGATGTGGAGGTGAATCGGGTACGTAATCCTAAACAAGCTGCTCATTGCTGGATCTGTGTCAACCCACAGCAGATGCTGGTTTTGAACTTGGGAACATTTAGGCTTGATTGATTAACTACTAAAAGGATGTTAGCAGTAGGATTTGGATATATATTAAGCACCTGATAGGAACACCTGATAAGTGTACGCAGCTGCAGACTGGTGTCTGATCTAAGCAGCGTTGAGATGAATGGCATATACTCCAAATGAGGTTAAGTGAAGCATCCTTTTTCTCATAACTGCACTGATCAGTCACATTCTTAGGCATTTGATAAACTTGTGGTTGGAGCGGCAATGTATAAAATCCTTTAAGATAGCTGGTTGGCAGAGTCTAAATGTCAGGGTGGAAATGTGGAGGGTTGCAGTCTGTGCATGTGCATAGCTTTGCATCCTTGTTTTCTGTGCACCAGTGTCAGCTGCTGCCACAGGTTCAGAAGCATTTGGTGAACAGTAAGTCCAGGTAACTCTTCGTTCTTGTATTTCGCTGCCACCGCATTCATACAGTGTTAGAAGGTACTTTCTCCCATTGAGAAGTCTGTAATGGCTGCCAGCTGAATAAATTATTTCTTTGGCTGAAGAGGTAAAGGCTTTTGAACAGAAGTCCCGCTTTCAAACCTGGGCAGCAAATGTTCCGTACATGCCAAGTGCATGTTGTTTGTGATTTCTCTCTCAGATGTGGTAATTTAAAATGTAATCATGTGAAGGATTGTATTTATTTTACTCATGTGTCACTAATCTGTGTAATTTAACAGCAAGCAGGAACATAAACTTCATTAAGATCCAGATGATAAAAAAAAAAAAATTGGCTGAGGTCCCTCCTCTCATTCTAATATTGACAGCAAAAAGTGGCACTGGGATGCACAAAACTGTGATTACAAAAGCTGTTATTTTTTGCTGATTACTGCATTATAACCTGGGGTGATGGTGCAGCGGTGTTAGAAATGGTCTTCCACTTCTGCAGTCTCTGTGCTTGTCTACTGTGTATGTAGTTAGATTTGCTTGTTTTGTTTGCACTGGCACCTGGGAAAAAAATAGTCCTTTGGATGACCAAGTGCCTTTTGCCTGCTGCTGGAAGCGGAGTGGTGAGTGCCTCCTATGCAGCTGGGGCAGGAAGTCAAAGAAGCCAGTTCAGTTCTTTAGGTTTCATAAAAATGAGAAAAAAAAAAGTTTTTTTATGTACAACTCGGAATTTCTTTTTGGTGCCAGCTTTCATTTATTCAGAGAACTCATCAAAATGATGAGTTTGGTTTTGGCAGTATTTATTTGAACTTTTTGATGCTTTTATACTTATTAAAATACTTTTCATGTAGTGTTAGTTTGCAGAAATTGATAAAATTTTGTTACAGCTGTTCTTATGAGGTGATTGGGGAGGAGGAGTCAAAGAAACTAATGTTACCTGCCTATTTCAACACTTAGGTATTTTTAAGCTGACTCTTAAATTCTGTATATTTTTTGACCAAATAGTTCGATTACCTTAGAGCATCTCTGCACAACAAGCAGCTCAGTGTACAATATTTGTTGTCACAAAGTCAATCCTATAATGGTGGGGAAGTTCAAAATGTACTTTCAACTGATGTGTATATCTTTCATATGTATTTTTTGACTATTTAGATGGGACATCTAGGTGAGAGTAAATGAATAAAGATACATAGCTGCATATAGTAAAGCTTATTGTTGTATAGATATACAATACCTGTAAATACGTAGGTTACCAGCACTGGCACAGTTTGTTTTTTTTTTTTTTTTAAAAATATTAGCAGACATTAGTGTAGATACCAGGTTCTCCTGGTATAAGCCCCAGTTATAGAAATGTGTAGCTACCTGTGTTCTGTACAAATAAATGCTTTATTTTGGCAAGCAGGCTACACAGTTTCTAAGGTGCAAATGTGTGAATCTGTTTCGAAAAAAGTTACCCTTTTTCTTATATTTGACAAGCAGTGCCTGATACATTAAAAAGCATTGCATTTTGGGGTTTTTTAAATGAAATGCTATTTTTGTTTTTTAAATTGGGATAAAAGGTATGTGAGGATGCAAATATGGAAGTCAGTATGAAAAAAAGGACATTTTAATTTGCTTTGTGTTTGTCAGTAGGGGAAACTACCTCATCATCAGTAAAAGAATAAAAAGCAAAGGGGTGAAGAGGCCTGGAAAGTTTTTGATGTAAGGGCAATTTATGGAAATAATAAGCTTAATTTTGTATAATTTTATGCCCTCTAATGCTTGTTTTGAAATCAGACTTGGAAATGACTGTGCCATCACAGGCCGAGACTGCCACCGCCACAGGGCACAAAGCTCACACCAAAGTGGGAAGCAGGTGAAGTCTGGGGCCTGAGAGTTTGGATCACTGCCACTGGGGTTAGGAACAAATCCCAACAACAGAACTTCGAGGTTTTCGACACAGTTTCTCATGATGTTGACACCTTCTTTGGATTTGGCCCCTCAGTCTTATGGGAAGTCTCTTAGGCTGAGGAATTTAGGACTGGTTTGGATATCTCAGGTGTCAAACTATTTGAATGCGTCTGGTTCCACATTTGGGTAATGACTTTAGAGAGCATGAAATGTATTAACTAGAAGCACATATTTAAAGCCACAAAGGGGTAAACCCCAAACCCCTTCAAGCTACTTATATTTGTGTTTCTCTCTTTTCTGTACAGATAGATAAGGCTGAAGCTAAGCAATGACACTGTGTCTAGTGGTTGTTGAGTGTAGCATATGCTTTGAGGAAATTTTTTAGTCCAACCAGTTAAAGATTTCTAGCTCTGGAAGCAAAGTTTTGAGCTGTTGCATCTAACTTCCATAACTTAATATTTTTTAACTTGTGTGGGCAAGGATGTTTGATATGCTTTCTGGTTTACTACAGCAGCTTTTTTACTGTACAAACACCTTCAAAATTTTTCTCACAGTTGCTTTTTTGGGACGAGGGAATGAATTTTAAAAATGTATCAAGCTCCCAGTTTAATGAATCGGTGTATTTAAAAAGGTTTAGTATGGAAAACAGATATTAAATTGTCTGTATTTGTTGTAAGTAAAGGCTATTCAAATGAACTGGGATTGTATTTGTTCTATAGCAGCTATTGCCAGGAGTCAGTGATTTGTCATGTGATGCATTGCTATAGTGTGACAAGATAGGTTTTGTATGAGAGTAACTTTTTTTATAACTTTTTTTTTCTTATTGTCAGAGTAGAGCCCTGAAAATAGGTATCATGCATGTATTTGATTGACTGGGTGTGAGTTCAATATGAATTAAAACTTACACTGTGACTGAGAAAGCTAGAAAATTCTTGTGTACAACATCCAGTGATTTAATTAATTAAGTATGGCCTTTTGATGATTGAAACTCTGACATGCACTGGGGTATTTTATATGGTGGGAACTGCCTTTAGAAACAGAGGAATTAACTGTAGAAATCTCTTGTGGAAAACGAATGCTTTTGTTTCTGCCATGTAAAATAGTTGTAGTCTCTGGAGTAGTTCTTTCTTCTTGCTTACATCCCATTTGGATTTAAAGTGTTGTCATGGCAGTAATTTGTAGGCAAAAGAGCCATTTTTTTTTTCTGTAGGGTATTTTTTTTTCACATTCTGTTCTTGATTTTGAAGTCTCTCCAAGAAAAAAAAAGATGACTTGAAGAGTGCAAGTGCAGCATGGGTTAAAGCATTTGACAACCTGTTGATTAAGCTGGTTTTGGCAGGATTAGTCATTTGGCATTTGATGACCAGAATTTTGATTAGTCGTGGTGTTTCAGCAAGCCTGTTTGAGAAGGACATCAACATTGTGCTGTGTGGTGAGTTGACCTTGGCTGGCCTCCAGTTGCCCACCATCCACTCTGTCACTCCCCTCTTCAGCAGAACGGAGGAGAGAGAAAATAAAAGGGAAAGAATTTGAAGATCAAGATAAAGGCAGTTTAATAGAGTAAAGATCACATGCATGGAAGCAAAGGAAAACAGAAGACTTTATTCTCTACTTCCCATCAGCAGGCGATGTCCAGACACTTCCCAGGAAGCAGGGCTTCAGTGTGCCCAGCAGTTGCTCTGGAAGACAAACATCGTAATGACAAATGTCCCCCCTTTCTCCTCCTTTCTTTTCGCTTTTATTGCTGAGCAGACGCCATATGGTATGGAATATCCCTTTGGTCAGCTGGGGTCAGCTGTCCTGGCTGTGTCCCTTCCCAACTTCCTGCCCGCTCCCAGCCCACTACAGGAGGCAGTTACAGTTGGAGAGGCAGCGCGGATGCCGTGCGAGCCCTGCTCTGCAGTTGCCAACACACGAGTGTGTTCATCAACACCTCGCTAGCGACTGATACAAAGCACGGCACTGTGAGCACTGCTGTGGGGAAAATGGGCTCCATCTCAGCCAGACCCAATATATATGGCTTTGAACTCTGCAAACTTCCTAGCCATCAGGATCTCTGGAGTTATGACACTGTTTCCCAAAGTATTATCCTAGAGAAACTGATTGATTATGTCTTGGACGGCAAACTCTTTGGCAGGTTGAAAAGTAGCTTTATGTCTGGGCCCAGAGAGTGGTTGGTCACTAGTGGGGTACCCCAAGGCTCATTACTGGGGTCAGTCCTTGTTTAATATCTTTATTGATGATATGAACCAGGGGGTCAGTAAGTGTGCAGATGACACCAAGTTGTGTGGAAGTTTTGGTCTGCTGGAGGGTAGGAAGGCTCTGCAGAGGGATCTGGACAGGCTGGATTGATGGGCCAAGGCCAGTGGTATGAGGTCATATATATAAAGGTGAAGTACCAAGTGTTTCACTTGCATCACAACAACCACAGGCAGTGCTACAGGCTTGGGAATGAGTGACTGGAAAGCTGCCAGGTAGAAAAGGACCTTGGCGTGCTGGTCCGCAGATGGCTGAACCTGCGGCAGTGCATGCCCAGGTGGCCAAGAAGGCTAATGGCATCCTGGCTTGTATCCGACAGAGTGTGGCCAGCAGGACCAGGGCAGTGATTGTTCCCCTGTACTCGGCACTGCTGAGGCTGTACCTCAAATACTGGGTTCAGTTCTGGGCCCCTCACCACAAGAAGGACAGTGAAATGTTGTCCAGAGAAGGGCAACTAAGCTGGGAAAGGATCTGGAGCGCAAGTCTGATAAGGAGGTGCTGAGGGAGCTGGGGGTGTTTAGCCTGGAGAACAGGAGGCTCAGGGAAGACCTTATTGCTCTCTTCTACTACCTGAAAGAGGTTGTAGCCAGGTGGGGGTCAGCCTCTTATCCCAGGTAACAAGTGGGCAGGATGAGAGGAAAGTTGCACCAGGGGAGGTTTAGATTTGATATTAGGAAAAATTCTTCGGATGAAAGGGTTGTCAAGAATTGGAACAGGTTGCCCGGGGAAGTGGTTGAATCACCATCCCTCAAGGTACTTAAAAGATGCAAATAAAGTAAATGTAAAAAAGAAAAAAAAGACATAAAAAAAGACTTAAAAGTGTAGATATTGTGCTTGGGGATATGGTTTAATGGTTGCCNGTGAAATGTTGTCCAGAGAAGGGCAACTAAGCTGGGAAAGGATCTGGAGCGCAAGTCTGATGAGGAGGTGCTGAGGGAGCTGGGGGTGTTTAGCCTGGAGAACAGGAGGCTCAGGGAAGACCTTATTGCTCTCTTCTACTACCTGAAAGAGGTTGTAGCCAGGTGGGGGTCAGCCTCTTATCCCAGGTAACAAGTGGGCAGGATGAGAGGAAAGTTGCACCAGGGGAGGTTTAGATTTGATATTAGGAAAAATTCTTCGGATGAAAGGGTTGTCAAGAATTGGAACAGGTTGCCCGGGGAAGTGGTTGAATCACCATCCCTCAAGGTACTTAAAAGATGCAAATAAAGTAAATGTAAAAAAGAAAAAAAAGACATAAAAAAAGACTTAAAAGTGTAGATATTGTGCTTGGGGATATGGTTTAATGGTTGCCTTGGCAGTCTTAGGTTAACAGTTGGAATGGATGGTCTTAAAGTTCTTTTCCAACCAAATGATTCTATGATTAGAATAGAATCATTTTTGCAGTAAAGATTTAGCCAAGCTTACTCAGTTTTTTTATACTGGGAACTTTAATGTTGAGTATCTTCTTTTTGAGAGGCCTTCTTTGCATTAAATTTGATTCTCACAACCTCCATTCATGCTCTGTTATGTTAGGTGATTTAATGCATTAAAATTCACAAAGTCAGCTAGTTAATAAAAATAGCTTATGTCAGAAGAAAATTTAAAAGGCTGTTCCTTAATCTATTCCTAAACTGATTTAAAACAAACTGAAACAGTTTTATTGATGGATCAACTTTCGCTTGTACTGGGCTTCTTTAGTGCAGTGGAATAATCTATTGTGGGAGGAGTTAAGTGACTTCAGATTGGAGGATATTACATTAAAATGTGGGCGAGAAAATGAGTTCTCTTTGATTTTTGTTTTCGTGGTGGTTTAACACCAGCCGGATATTAAACTCCAAATAAGGCATTCCTGTTCCCCCTGCCCTTCTGGTCAGAGAGGAACAAAAACAGAGACTACAGGTTGAGGTAACAATTTATTGGAAGCACAGGGCAATGGAATAAGAAATACACGGTAACAGCAGCAGTATTAAGAACAAAAGTATGCAAAAGAGAAGGTACTTTATACAGAGGGGTTCACCACCTCAGCTTAGTTCCATGTGGCAGCTGGGACCAAGACAAGATGGTGGCCACTTCCTGTGGCTGACTCTTCCTGTCCCTGAGCCCAAGACAACAGGAAACAGTGACAGACAAATCCCCAAAAGCAAGACTGTCCACATCTCACCATGCCACCACTTTGGATGCCGGATTCGATTCTGCACAGCTGTTTCTGGCATTGGTGTCGCTGCTTTTGACTGCTCTGCCTGGCTCTGCTTGGCTCCCCTCAGCTCGGGTTGGCTCCTTTCGACTCAGGTTGGACTCAGCTGGGCTCAGGCTCGCCTCCACCCCTTGGTTCCACGTGGTGCTTTCCTCAGCGGTGCCTCTTTTCAGCACATCATGGAGTCGAGTCTCAGAGGAACAGGTAGGGGATGGGCGTTGGTGGCAGAGGATGGAGTCCGCAGGACCTTACAACCTATCTGCTGGAGAGGAGGAGGCGAAAGGGTGCACTTTCAGGGCTATGTTCACCTTTTCTTCCCCTGAAACCAAGCCCCCCTGGGATGATGTGGGTGGTAAAAAATAGCAATATAGCCATGCCCACACAGTGCTGTGCTCTGCCTCCTCTCTGCAAACAATATTCAATATTCTTATATTGGAGGCTCTTGCTACGAAATGAGACCGTCGTTGCTTAACTTCAAAGTAGACCACTGCTTAAAAGTCAGTGCTTCTGTTAACTCTGTTGTCCATAAAGAACATTAGCTTCTGGTTTACAAATTGTCTTGAAGTCTTCAGTTTCATTTGTAAAGCTGTTCCTTCTGTGTTTAGCACCAGCAAGAGGCTAAAGGAAAATCCACCTCTCTCTGTTCGATACAGGAGAATCAAGTTCAGCAAATATTTGAAGATCATTGTATATGGCGTGTGAAACCAGATCAATACTAGTGGAAAAAATCTTTCTCCTTCTCCCATTTTTTTTTTATTTTGGTACAAAACATTTTTGCCATGCCAAAATATAATATATTTGCAATTGTTGGTAATGGTTTTTTAAAGAATATTTCGGGAGTTCAGTGAGCTTTTGAACAGAATGCTTTTGAACAAATTAATTTCCAATAGTTCTGTCTCACCCAAAACGAATTCCAGAACTGTGCTCTGGGAGTCCCTACTGCCTGTTGTACCACAATATGCGCAACATTCAAGTTGTAAGAGGAGATAAAACAGCTGTTTCATTAATTAAGTACCTTCTCTTGACTGTGTATGCAAAATAAATTTTAGTAGTCCACTTGATAAAGAAAGTTTGGATAAAATGGATGTGTGAAAAACTGTCTTACTGTGACTGAACTAAATATTGGTGCAGCAGAGCTTCGTAATATCTTTTAGTTTATTTTGTTTCACTCAAGTAAAATACGCCTTCTAACATAAGATTTGCCAATATGTTTTCCATTTGCCTTGGTTTTTTTCCAGTTTTGTAAAACAATGCAGCATTCTTTCTGTGCCAGCAAGAAACGTGTATCTATTGCTTCATTAAATGGAAGCAGGTTAAGATCTCATAATAAACAGCTCCAACTATTTATTAAATTATTTTAGATAACTGCGGATGAATTATTTAATACAACATATACCTTTTTATAAATTAAAGTGAATGAACAAATAAGTCTTATGTGCATCTTCTTGTTCTATTTCTGTCTCCCCATCCTTTCATCCCCACACACATCCTAATTCTCTCACTCCCCTTTCAAAATGCCCTTTGTTTCCTTCTCACTCTCCGCACATCTGGTTGTCCTGCTCTTCCCCCTGCCCCCCTCCAGCTTGATAGTCTCATTTTTAAAGCTTTGTTCTGCAAAGTACATAATTAAGCAGTAAGACATGACAGGGCATGAATATTGTTGTATTAATTGAGGGGAGAGAGAGAGGGAAACCGAAAGAAAACTACAGAGAAACAATACCAGCTGGCACTCCATGGGTGTATAATTTGCAATTCATTTAGAAGAAAGCTCGTCCATGGGGTGGAATTTTCACTGGGAAGTGATGGCCAAGCCCATGTACCAAATGGATACTTCTCAGACAGGAGCTTTGCTTTGCGCTTGGGGCAGCATGACTACTGCAGCTCTCGCTTGTAAGACCTGCTCTGATCTCTGCTGCTGGCCTGTTGTGACCGAAGGGGCTCTGCAGCCAAAGACCTTTTAACTGAGCCACAGAGATAGATGGCTCCTTTTGATGGCTACTGCAGTGCAAGTGACATTTTTCTGCTGAGAAATAGGTGTTAATAATATCATTCTGTAACTTAGATAGTGTGACTATAATGTTTGTCCAGTGCTAGTAATTGTAACAGCCATTTTCACTTGAAGATGGGCAAAGAAAATACTAATGAATGGTTGGCAAGGGCCTGCAAGTGTGAAGTCTCTACTGCCTATCTCTATGTCCAAGTGGTGTACAGTAAACTTTGTCTCTGAGGAAGAAGAAAGAGGGCAGATAAAAACTCCTTCCTGTAGGAAAAAATCAAGTTGGTAGCAGTCACAGCGAGGAGAGCTGGGAGAAGTAACTGTGTGTGCGCACAGAGCAGCCAGCTCCACTGTGCTAAAACTGGAGCTGCATTTTATTTTTCTGTAAATTTGGCGATGTTTTAGTAATTTATACACTCCAAAATGGAAAAATAAAAGCTGTAGTGACGTGTGCAATTGGGCTGGGCCAGACTGAAACTTTAAAAAGAAAAATTCTAAATGAATTCCAATCCAATCTCTTTCCTGGACTTGTCCGGTTTGTATTTGTAATGGAGTCCTGAGTTTAACTGACTCTATAGAACACGCCTACAGATATTTGTAACAATAAGGCTTCTGCATGTAGGTGTAATTGAGAATTAAACATGTAATTTAACTTTATAATCTGTGTACATGTGTGAGCATAATGATACATCACTGTCCTAGCCTGTAATAGTACAAAATGGTAAGGACCGGAGATGCACTTCATGACAACTAATGAAGTACAGAACATTTTGTCTGTTTTCTCAGACTTTCATTCCTTCCAGCTGGTTACTGGCTTCCAAAAAAATGCCCAGGGATTGGTCATGAGTGGTTCAAGAAATACAGAGAAGTTATTCAAAAAGTCACTGATACATGGCATGAAAAATTGCTTCCTCTTCTGCACATTTTTAAGTCTGATGTAAGACATGAAAATATTTAGGTGGTCTTGGCTGTTTTCTTGGGGGCACCGTCTTTCCATTGGCAGGCAAATAGGCAGCACTAAGTGTAGTTTTATTACACAGATGCTGTGCAGCATGTTTATACATACGTGACTTTGCATCACATATGAAACTAATGTATTTACAAATGACTGGCAAAGCTCTGGCCACTAGTTTTAATGATGAACAACTTTTTCATTTGAGAAAGTATTTTTTAATGTGTGGGGTTTTTAAAAAACAAGTTTTGATACTGGAGCATCAGAATGGTAGTAGGACCAAAATTCTTGTGGGCAGTTGTGCTGTTCAGAAGAGATTCCAGATAAAACATTCCAGATGCTTCTTAGTAATTATCCTGGGCCAGAATAGAAACTGGGATCCACTTTGCTTTCATGCCTTTTTTCCTGGCTGCTGGAAAAGGACAACCTTGTTCTAATTTTGTCTTTAAAACAAACATAATTCTGTTAACTCCATTCATCCTATAGACCACCTTACTTTACACAGTGATTTTGACCTTCCAGAATGCCCTAAATTATAGTGATTTATTTTTATTTTTCATTCTCTCTTGGAGGGAGGGCAATACTTTCATCTTCCATGCCAAGGTCAGGTGGCTGCAGCTTGTTTGCTCTAAGGTATGTGCTTGCAGTTGATGTACTTGCTTTTGTTCCTCATGAGCTGGGCTTCATTCACTTTTTGGGTTTGTAGAGGCCAGCGATTGGCATCTGTGAGCAGTGTCTGCTGAAAGTACTGAGAATTGAACGCAGATACATGTGGGCAGAACATGGATCTGCTTTGAAAACTATTGAAGTGATGTTAATTTTTTTCATCCTGTATTATACTAGAGCAGATTTGAGAAGGTTGTCTTGGTCTCTTGGGAGAAATTCCCTCATGAAGATAAATGAATAAATAGTGAAAACTCATTGAGTGATCCTACAGTAAAAAAAAGAACTTAAGGTATTTCTTGTATCATATTTTCCTGAAGATGTTGAAATGTAGGAAACAGTGGGGAGGGAAAATAATTTTTCACTTCATTTTATGGTGTTTCTGCTGCCTAGATTCTGTCACTGTTGCATTATAGAGTACCTTGCTTCTACATTTGCATCCAAATTGAGCTAGACCCTTCTGAAACAGGGCAATTAAAAAAAAATTAATACTTACTTTCTTCCCCCTGAGACTTAGCTATGCCCACAGCACCATCAAAGGAATGGATATTATGGATTTTAACTGAAATGTCATGGAAGTAGAGTGGGAACAAGATGCATTCAGCTGATTTTGTGACTTCTGATGCTCAATAATGTTGCAGAGCCCTGTGTATCAATCTGTCTTCTGATGAAGTGTACTTAAACCTTGTGAAACTCTTGCTGCAAGTCTTATTTTTTTGTCACATTAGTTCCAGTTTCCCCTTAAGACTTCATTTTTCACCACCCTTAGGTGAGGATACCTTATTATCCTCACCTGAATAAAGGAGTGTCAGACATCTTCAGAGTCTGCATGACTGTGAGTAACTGAAAATCAAGTTGATAGAAATTTGTCCTTCAACTTCTGGTTTCTCATGTCCTCCTTTCCTTTTAGTGCTTTCCTGCATGATAACAGATGCTGTTTGGTTTCTGTCATGTTCTCCATGTTTTGGCTCAACTGTTCCGAATTTCTGTAAGAATTCAAAAGTTCTGCTTTATTTTCCCTTTACATTTTAAGTATTATATCCCAGGCTTAAGGCTTTGCAGCTTCTTCTTTATAGTGGAGTATTAAAATATCTTGTCAGTTTAATATAGTCAGTCATCAAGAAGGCTCCTGTCCAGAGTCCTCAATTGAGAGTGGTGGGTAGCTTGCCCATGTCTTTGACTGCATGAAGAAAACCATGTTCTTACTCCGCTTCTGTTGTATCCTTATTGCCATAAGAATAATTTCTTGCTTGTTATATGGTAGTACTTCAGGTTTTCAGATGTTAATGGCAATGGAAGTTCTTTCAGCCCACTTTTCCTCTATGATTCATTTAATTATATTTTTTACCTCATTATATTAATATATTTAGTGTGTTTTGTATATAAATTCTTATTGGTTACATAATAGGAGTATACTTCTTGTTTGAGAACTTGATCTTTATTCAAGTCATAAGGTCAAGGAACCCATACACCAAATGTTTATGATAGTAGCAAAATTGCTAGAATGGGTCATTGTGTTGCAGTATCCTTTAGTTCAAGACGGATTTCAGAGACCACTAGTAAAGAATGAAATGTTACTGGAACTGCAAAAATCTATGGCAAGCTTTGGCAAATTTGGCTGCAATGGGATGGATATGGAAGGATAACTATTCAAAATAGTAATAAATATTTAAATGTTTGAAGTTGAAAATCAAAAGAAGCATAAAGTCAGTGTAAATGCTACAACTGGGAGAATTCTTACCTGTTTACACAATCTGGATGAAAAATAGTATTTTCCCAAATTATTGGGTTTGGAAGTGCCAGTGCAGCATTAACCCAAGTTAATGGGCAGTTGCCGCGTGGTGGATCTACTTCCTGGACTACCAAGTCTGCCTCTAACTCCAGCATGAGGCCTTGCAATAGGAAAATAGATTGTGGGAATGGCACGTGCAGTTGTGGCAGAAAGCCTAATTCATATAAGAAATGCAGCCCGTGGACATATGAATTGGAGAAAGAAAATGTGGGTAGAACACAACCTTGTCCTATGTAAATAGAAATAGCTTTTGAGTGAAAACTAGAAAGGCTTTTATGTTCTTGATTATTTTCTACTGGAAAATCAGCTTCTTTCTCATAAGAGCAGAATAATTTAGAAAAACTTGGTGCAACCAGTTTTCATTAAAAAAGGATTTGACTGGAATTTTTTTATTTTGTGTTTGTGTGTGTGTGTTTGGGGGTGGAGGGATATTGACTGAGGTTGTCTGTGGTGTGGCTTCTTTTCCCAATCACCAAAGAAGAACAGTGGAGTTTCAGAGTCAGTTTTCTGATGATATTGTGGATCATTAGCAATTTAAAAAAAGTTTAAAAACCAGCTGAGATGGACAATCGTCAGAAATTGTCTCAATTTAGGCAGTTCTTCCCTGAGACTGTCTTGCATTCCAAGATGTTTAAGGATGAATGTAGATGCTTTCCAGCCAATGGAAGAAACTGAAAGTCTTGCAAGTCTCCCAAGCTGTAAACTATTCCCAGTGCATGTAACTTCACAGTAATGTAGTGGGCAGAAATTCATGCCTGATCTCAGCTGGTTATGTCTGTGCCCTGGAGTGTGAAGATGGAGGTTCTTGCAATTTTTAGTCTAGTTACAGAGGCTATTAATCATTATGTTCAATCCCTTCTTGAATACAGCTAAGATCTTTGTTCGATATGTTCTGAGCTATTGAACTTCACAGGTCAATTATACAGTGTTTATAAAACTAATTCTAGATTTTGACCAGCAGTGAAAACATAACCCTCAGTGGGACCAGCTATTGCTTTTAAATCAACTGTTGTTTTCTCTGTTACATGGGTGAGTGGAAAAAACCAACAAACTGATAAAATATTCAGATTTCATAGGGAGGGAAAAGCAGCTAAGTGCAGACAAGCTTTGGAAATTTCTGCAACCCTGTTCAGGTTTCTCAATGGTAATTTTGGGGTTAGTGTTAATCCTTAAGAGTCTGTTGACCTCCCATGTCTCAATGGGTGGTTTACTCCAGTAGATGGATGTCTGCTACTGTTGCAGTGCAGGGATTTGATTCCCTCCGTCTGGAGTAGAGTGATGCTCAGCATGTTTAGGTAATGTGGAATTTCATTCTTCACTCCCCAGCAAATGAGGCATCTGCCCAGATGGAGACCTGGGATGTGATTCCCCTGGTTTTTTTCTTTATTTATTTTTCTTCAAATCACTTGAAACTTCATTAGCCTGATTCTGGTGATGTACTTAAAAAAAAAAAAAAAAGCAAAATAATAAAGAAACCCAATCCAAAACAAAATGCCAAAATGTACAATGAAAACAACTGGACCCCAGTATTTTGTTATATGTTCCGTAAATGTTAGGAAACTATAAGATAGTTTCTAACTACTGTTAGGATAGCTGTCAATTTATAAAAGGTTATCAGCTGCCCAGACGATTTTGTGGACTTGGGAGAGGACCATCTGGAGGAGAAACGGAGCATATCCAATGATTGCAGAAGAGAATCATCACCAGTATCATACTCAATTAATGCAAATGTTCAGCTGCTGAATTGCTGCATAAAAAGCTGACACAACAACACCTTGATTTTTCCTTGGGGAAAATTTCAATAAAACATCACCCCGTTCTGGGAATGAAAATTGCCTATCATTAAGAGCATAGGCCAAAAGTTACATGTTTCTTTCTCTTGTAGGAAGTGTAGTAGCTGGCTAATTTGTGTGCTATGAAATGAAAACTTTCTCATGAGCCTGCCAGTTGTGTAAAATGCATTTCATCATGGTGAGTTGAATAGGCTGGGAATTTTCCTTTCAAAATTGAAAGTGCTTCTTTTAGAAAGTATTTTTCCACCTTGAACAGGGAAATATTACATTTCGTCTTTTGAAATGCTGGGTGTTGAGCATCTCTGAATCGGTGCTTCCACATGTGGGAAGGGACCGTCCCTTTCTCCTGCATTGATTTTCCCTGACTGGCCCCTGCAGTGAGGCTGTTTGGGAACTGGCCAGTTTCTCTTCATCATGTAGGAAAGATACTAGACTCACAAAGACTTTCATTTGTAGATACTGAAACATTTTGCAAAGCCAAATAAAAAGTTGTGCATCATATTTTAACTAAACAGGGATTGTTAGAGCTGCTTTTTGATTTTCTAAGAAAGAAAAATGTATACATTCAAGTAACTAAGAAATAATGGAGGCATTTTTTTCCTGTTAGATTCCAAATCTCATTTGGAAATCTTTCAAGTATGAGTAGATGAATTGGACTGAGTAGTCCAGTTGGCATCACCATCTTACTCAATACTGCGCCCTTTTAGCTTTCGGTGAGTTACCAGGAAGCCCTTTACTGCAGGGATGGTCTTTTCAGCAGTAGAAAGAATTCTATGGAACTGTATTATAATTCAGGTCAAGAGGGATCTGAGGAAGCCTGTTGTACATCCACTCCCTCAAAGCAGGAGCAGCTATGAAATCAGACCAGACTACTCAGAGATTTTTCCAGTTGATCTTGAAAGCCTTCAAAGACAGGGACTGCACAACCTCTCCGGATAACTTGTTTCAATCCTTGGCTATCAACAGGGTTAAGAACTTTGCTTTACTTCCAGGTGCGGAACTTTTGTATGTCCTTGTTGAACTGCATGAAGTTTCCATCAGGATGTTTCTCCAGCCTATGCAGGTCTTTCTGGATAGCAGCCCCGGCATACCAACATCCCACCTCACCATCTGCAGAGAGTGCACTCCCTCATCTCCTCCAGGTTGTTGATAGGGGTATTAAACAGGGCATGCCCCCAGATGGACCCCTCCAGTACCTCATTTGTTACGAGCCTGCAGGTAGACTACAACCCATTGGCACAATTAGCGAAACTTTTTTTAGCCCAGCTAGTTGTCTACCCATCCAGAACGTAACATCTTAACTTGAACACAGGAATGCTGTGTGAGACTGTCAAAACCTAGTTAAAGTCAGTGATGTTTATCACTCTCATGTTGTCTGGAAATCCAGTCAAGAGTTTTAGCAGAGAAGACAATTTGGTTATTCAGGCAAGATTTACCCCTGCTAAATCCATGCCATCTGTTGCCAGTCACCACCCCGTTTAAGTGCCTGGAAATGTGCTCCAAGAGGATTTGCTCCATGATTTTCTGAGGGACCTAAGTGAGGGTGATTAGTTTGTAGTTCCTTGATTGTCCTTTTGGTCTTTTTTGAAGAAGGATACAACAATCTTTGGTCATCAGGGACCTTTTGCAATCTCCATTTCTAAGAGATTGTCATGTCATCCAAAAGCTACTACAGGAACATATCAGTACTTAGCTGTCTTCTTTGCAAGCCTGAATTCTTACTTCAGGCTGTCTGGAAATGCTTGAAAGAGAAAAAATATCCTTTCACTATTTCTGTTAGAAGTTAAAATAGTTTTAGTTTCTTTAAGGTGTGGTTTTTTCCCCCCTGATACTGTGCTCCGTATAGAAAATAAAGTTTACATTTATTATGGTGTTTTCAAGTATAGTGAAGGCATTTCCACATTTGTAACATGGTTGATAATCTGGTTATGCATCTAACCATGTATTACCTAGAAACTTCAGAAATTGTTTTGCAGCATACCTCAGCCTTTTTTCTATAGCCAGGGTTTGTCAGAGGCGCTGTGGTTGCCATGAACTGTTTAGATGAGGATGCCAAGTGCTAATGCAGGATCACAGTACTAAGGAAAATTGTGGGGTTTGGTGTTTCACAGCCCTCCCTGTTCTTGTCCTTGGAGGGGAGGTTGGCTAAGATTCTGGGAAAAATGGTGCTGACTTTATTTTTGGTGCAGAGAAGCTGTTACGTAAATGCCTAATATCAAAGGTGTATGTGCCTTTGAAAATAATTGTGTATGCTGGATTTTTTCCTTGCTGTCTGATCTCTCTAGCATCACCTGGATTTTCAGCACCAGTAGCTGGTGTTCTGACAGAGCTTATTGCAAAGTATGAATCAGTGCCCTTAATGTTTTGTTTGTCTAAAGAAGCAACCTAGATAACATCTGTGTCTGCCCAGCTGTTTTCTTGACTCCAAGCAGTACTCATTTGGCTGAACACTTGCTTCACTGACCTTGTGCTCTTAGTAGACTCTGGGGCAGGATTCTGGAATGCCTGAGCAAATATTTTTGGAGATCTTAATCTCTGTTTTGACTAATATGAGCAGTGGCCTTCAGGTATTCCACAAAAGGCTCTTTGAGTATTGTACAAAAACTGAAAGGGTGGCATTTTAGTTGGGTTGGGTCTGTGCAAGACACACAGATTTGTCATTACACAAATCATTCCCATCTCTGCTTTGCCGGGAAGGGTGTTTCTGTCACCATGTGCCTGTGACTGGTCTGGTCAGATGATCAGCTGCACTGATGATGCAGGTGAGCCTTGTGGTGGTGGTACAGAGGAGCTGCTCAAGGAGACGTGGGCTGCCTCCACGCATGCTGCTCCCCCAGTCCACCCTTGGGTGCTTCATGCTCAGTACCACCTTTTCATGCCTCTGATATGGAGCACTAATAGTTATGTACATGTGGAATAAAATAAGAAACCTAGAATGTCCTTTTGTTATAAATAGCTGGGAATACATTGTGCTATCTCAGATTTATTAGCACATGAAGTGATGTGGTGGGACTTCAACAATAGTGTGGTCACTATTCTGAGAAGCAGATGTGTAACCATAAATGATATTTGCATGTGCAGGCTATTAAATGCATAGCCTTATCTTTATGTAGCCCTATTTGTGGTGTGTACACATACTGCATCCTTCCATGTATGTGCAGTACAGGGATGTGTATAGAGGGCCTTAGATACAGATAGTAAGCAAAAAATACATTATATTCATAACTTCTTTTCCTGTGCTTACTTAGAGAATAAGTAAATTATTATAGACCATTGAGTGATACTGATTTCCACTGGGATAAATGATGTATTATAGGAGTGCAATTGGAAATTAGGTGATTAAGTAAGCTTTATATTGGGCACTTTTAAAATACTGCCTGCTATGTGGTTGATGCAAAAATGAAAGTATTTTCATAATAATATATCTTACAAAAACTATTTCAAGCAGGGTCTGTGGAGAAAATTGGGGAAATTTAGAAGAAAAGTATCTTTTTTTCCTATTCCATAAAAATCTTTTAGGTTGTATATTTAGACAAATATTTTGCCTTGTGGGTGGTATTTTATTGGCCAAAATTTATTTCGCAAATGGCTGACTTCTTTAAGGCTATGTGTCAGTAAAAAGGATATTTTTCTTCTTCAATTCTCTGTTATGTGATAGAAACTATAAAAATGTTTAGAATGCCTTTAGTTGAAGTGTTTATAGTATGTCATACTCAGCTTTTAACTACCAGGGAATGGTTTAAAGTGTTAATTTTGATGTGTGAATGTGGAGAACCTCTGGGCCTTTTATATGAGCAGTTTCTTTGCTGCTTGTATTTTGTGGCCACAGTGACTTTCTGGCTTGTTTTCATGTAGGTTAAAACCTCTTTAGCATCCACAGCAAGGCCCTTCTGCTTGCTGAATCCACTTGAAACAAATCCTGCAAAGCTCCAAAATATAGTATATCAAATTGTTAATTAAAGAATGACTCTTTAATGAAGAGTCATGAAGGACAGGAGCTTAATGTTGCTTGCTTTCCCTTTCTCTCAGAAAAATAATGGAAAACCAGATGTCCACAATTTCTAACCTAAAGGTGAAATTTCCTTACATGGTAGTGTTCTGTGGCAGCTGATGGTTTTCTTCCAGCAGTCTGCATGCCTTAAACTCAGGCTGGCTTTTGTCTAATGACTGATAATGTCACCTTTATGTGAGTTAGGGTGTTTTGAAGTCTTTTAAGTCTTGCAGATAAAGGGGGTTCATACATATGGTGCTGAGCTTTGATTTCTCTGATACAACACTGCAGTATGTTTCTTCAAGTGAAACAAGGAGATTGGCATTGGGTGTGTTTTAGGATAAAGCCTTTTTGTTCCTACTTTACTTTAAACCTCAAAATCTTAGCTTCAGATGTCTACAGAATCTGATTGCATCCATCTATCAGTCCTCTCCTTTCCCGAAGTGTTGCCTTCCTTTTTAAAATTTATTTCTTTTTTAAAAATCATTTTTGGCATTTTTACCTTCACTGCTTGTGTCCCTTGAGCTTTCCCTTAGTAAACATCTGCTAAAATTGCTTCAACCCTTTTTAATCTATCCTGCTGTTTTTGCTAGCTTTACTGCCATCCATTTCCCCGTGTTACAGACTGGTGCAGACTGCTCTTGTCACATGTTAGTCCATTTAAATAAATAAGTGTTCCCAGTTTGTTATGGTTTTCCTATGGCATGCTCTGTCAAACGGTGGGTCTCAATAACGTGTTTCTGAGCAGGAGACTAGATAAATGACGTGAATCAGTGATTTGGAAGGTGAGTGTCAGGTCCTCGAAAAATTCCGATCTGCTCTGTGTGCAGGAGCAGCCTGATCCACTGGGATGCCAGCCATTAGGGTGGGTAAAATGCGAGCAGAGCGCTGTGACTGCGCCAGCTGTGCAACGGGGAAGCAGCTGGAGCGCTGCCGGAGAGCAGTTGGCAGCGCCGAGCAGTGACAGAGGGGCTTCAGAGTCAGATAGGAGTGTAAACACTTGCCTAGCTGCAATGATTAGAGGAAGTATTTCTATACTCCCATTATTAACTGATTATGAAAAATGGAGCTAATGTTTTAATGGTGAGCAGTGATACGACAAATAGACTAATGCAGAACGTACTTTGTTTGGGACTGCAGTGAAATCAGTGGATTTTCTCTGTATTTTTGGTACCATCAAAACATGCCATGGAAAAGTATTTTATGTATGTTCTTATATGACTAAACTAATTTAACATCATGCAAATAGGATGGTAGAAAAGCATTTTAAAGACAAATGAGTAAAAAAATTTCTAAATTTTACTTTTTTCTTCATGTTATGGCAACCTTTAAAGCACTATGATTCAGAATAGTTTTGACTGGAAAAAAAAAAGTTGAAAGTTTAATTGGGCAGGGTAAGAAATACTCTTCTGCTGAAGTTTCAAGCCAGGCTGAAAATCTCTTGAATGTTGAATCAGTTTTAGACAGTAATAGTTATTTCTGCAGAATGAAGATTTTCAACAAATGTTTTCTTTAATTCAGTAGCTAGTTCATGCAAAGATTGGAAGCTAGCTGGTAGCTGAAAATCAGGATGCTTTGTTCTAATCTTCGGTGTATCTGCAAATATGAGCCTGGAGCGATGACACGTACCAATTCTTCAGTCTCCAAAAAACTTTAATGAGGAGCTTTTCTAATTTCTAATAACTGCAGACAATAATGTACTTGTTAAAAGATGAAATTTATTTTTGTGTTTTTTCTTCTGTACTATTTAAAATGGTTTTATTTACTCAAACATCCTAAATCATGGTATCGATCCATTTTAGTTCCAGTTTCCTTCTAAATGGTGCTTAAGACAAATGGTATGGAAATAATTTCTATTTATTTGAGCTCAGTTGCTCGGTTTTTAATACTAAAATGTAAATTGAAAATATGAATACATACATAATCGCTGAAGCTCATCATTGTGTATTTCTTGCTGGAAAGGAGTTGCAAACTTAATAGAACACTTCCAGTTAGTTGAAAGCAGTTCTTTTATTACCAGCTGATACTATGTAGCCATTTAAGGACAATTCTTTGGCACAAACTTATAGTAAGTTCTAAAATAAGTTTTTCAGCTTGGTTAAATGGGATAATTATAGTTCATTTTCAGTGGACATAAGAAGGATAAACTTCTGTATCTGCCCGTGGCTGTTATTCTTGAAGGCAAACAATCCTACACAGAGATTGTGAGGTTAAATCTTACATCTAACAATGCTCTGTAAATAAAGGTCTAGTTGAGGACTCACAGCTTATCAAAGAAGCCAACAGCTGATGGGTCTGAGAACAGGTCACCAAATTTGCATTTGGAGGTAATTTTTTTTTTATAGAGCAAAGTAAAGAAAACACTTATAATTATATTCATTCAATGCTGCCATTTCTCAACAAAATCGTGTACTTATTGTACAGTGTTTTCCCATTATGACCTTTTTTGCTTCTTATGCTACTGTGTCTGATCTGTGTTTCTGTTTGTGTAAAAACAAGAAACCCTGCATGAATAAAAGCAATTTAAAAAAAGAAAACACAACCCTCTCCTCCCTAAGAACTGAGTCTACCATGCAGGTTATATAAAATGTACACTGATAAGTAAAGTCATGACTTTTACAGTTGTGAGGGAGGTGAAACAAAGCCTGGAGTCATGTGCATTGACTTTCCTATTTGTCTTCTGAAACCTCATTACACTCTGCAAATTTATTGCCTGTATTAATGCTGATCCACTAATGCTAATTCTTGGGAGCTCAATGCAATGCATTTCTGCTGATTTCTGACTGTCATTAGTAACCATGAAAATATTACTTCTATCTGGATTTCTCAGCGCCTTTCTTTGGAGCCTTTTTCCTGCAGTAGCTACTCATGAAGGCTAAGCTAAATTTTTGGTGACTTAAAGTCACGCAATGTTCATATTCTACTGAAAATTTTGGGAGAAAGGGCAGTGTTAGTTCTTTGAGAGCAGATAGAGAAAAGGGTTTTTTCTTAACATGTTTAACATGAAATATGATAGAGGCTAGGAATTAAGATAGAAATGATTTAAATTTGAGCGACTGTTGGGTGTGCAAATGTCCATGTGTGTGAGTCTGTAGGTGTGTCCAGTTAGGGATGCACATGAGTAGGGATCCAGGAAGCTCATAGACTGAGTTAAATTTGAGAAGCTGCTTTCTATATTTTTGTTCTAAATCACACCTATGAAATCTTTCTGGTGCAAACTAAAAAAAAAATCCACTAAATAATATGTGTTTTAAAAATGCCTACAAGGAGTCAAGACATTATGGAGATGAAGCACTGCTGACTGGCCCTGCACTGCGTGCAATGTCCACGCATTTCCATAATAGCATTACTTTTCCCATTAAGTTGAGTGAATTACACCACTTCTTGTTTGAACTGTTTGCTCTAGTTGTGGCATGAGCGAATTCTGTGGCTTTTAAAGTATTGCAGGTGTTCTGTAGTCATGGCTGCTTTGCAACCAGTTGCAGTTCAGTGCTTACTAAGAAACATAATTTCTTTTTTAGAGGTAATTTTATGATAGAAGCATATCCTAATAGATTACAGTGAGTGAAGGCAATGTTTTCAGAAGGATGACATGAAAGGAGGGAGTAAAGATGACATGTTTATGGTATAGTGCACAATGCCTCAGATCTAATTTTATTTCATGTCTTTAATACTTATTGCTGATGCTGGTGTTAAGCCAAAGTAACCTTAAAACCCTAAGGTTGTTCTATTGTGTGGAAGACATTAAAGTGACATTGAAGGAAATCTTCTCATTGGAATTTGACAACATGATAGCAGAATAAAATTTGTATAAAAGGCCAGGACTAAATGAATGCATTAGATTTCACCGTACGTTTAACCTCAGAACCAACCTGTATTCAAATAGTTTCTTCTGGCAGAGAAAGTGCTGTGATGCCTTTGGCAAGTTATTAAACATCTGAGCCTTAATTTTCCATCTGACAGAGAAGGAAATTAGTATTTTTCTCAGTTGATTTTGAAGATAGATTTCTTAGCACATCTTGAAGATATTCAGATGTTAGAGTATTAGGGAGGATGGCCTCGAAAATACAAAGATGAAGTCAGACCAAAACTATTCAGTATTGCTTGCATTCCTTTGCTCCCATAGCACAAAGGAGCTTTATCCTTTCTAATGTGTTTTTTGGATTGGTGTGGTTTTTTTAGCCTTTTGGTCAAAAACAATGAAATGAACCTTTGCCAAGACTGAAGTTTGGCACCTTCTTGTGAAAGAGCAGTTAATTTCTGATGTTTGAAGCATAAAGGCCTTCATGAGACAGTCTGTGGAAAAGCCCTTTTTCTGATCCTTGGTTCTGCTCTAAAGATACTTTATTATGGTAAAACCACATATTGCACTGTAAATTAACAGGTAACTGTGCACCACCCTACCTTTTCCCTAGCTGTAATTGTTTACTTTAAGAACAAGGGGAGTAGTCATAATTTTTTTTCATATTAATGCATTAGTTGGACTTATGCCAAACTTACATTAACATCTGGGTTAGTTCAGAAAGGATTTACATGAATTAAAGCCAGTTATGTGTAATGTGTGATTCATGGAATGCATGTAGCACTTCAGAAACAAATTCTTATGTATTTCTTTTGAGGGAGTTTTTTGATTGTTTTTTGAGGGTTGGCTTTGTTTTGTGGTGGTCTCTTTATTCACACTATGTGTGTATTAATGGTTCTGTTACCTGTATTGTCATGGATTGGCCTTTGCTAGAGGAAGACCCAGGTTTGTGGGTTTTTAACTTTATGCTTACATAATAAAGTGATTTTTTTATTTTGTCTGGTTTTTATTTGCATTTTTAGAAATCTTCTGTTAGGTGTTTTGTTCTAATGCAGATTTACAGATTTCCTAGTGCATTGTATGGAAATGGGTTCATACCTTTAATTGGTATTCATTTTTATTACTTTAACTTCAGATTTTGGTTAAAGAACAGCTGTTTGATAAGGGCAGACTTAATGTTGTTTGTATTACCTGGGATTGAAATGAAAAGCAGCAATTAAAAAATGTAAATGCATATTTCTCGAAAGTGACCCCAGGGATACACTTGATCTGTGTTGTTTGCTACTGTTTATGCCATATTATGCAGCTTAATATTCCATGATAGCTTGCCCCCTGCCCTCTCAAAAGTTGAGCTTTAGGGGAATGAAGTTGGCAGAGTCAGAATAGAGGCTAAGGTATTAATTTAGCACAAGCAAATCACAAGTCCAAGCCCCTTGAAGTTTGAGACCATAAAAAACAACATACCAACTTGGAAACTTGTATTTCCCAGGCTGATACGTGCTCTCATGTACTAAACTCCCCCTGTCTTGTGAAAGAGCATTTCTAACTTCTTGATCTACATTGAAATGGATTGGGAAATGGCTGTGCTCTGGCCTGGCATGATCCTTGGAATGATGTGTCTGCAAAGACTGTTTCATATGTTTAGTGATAAAACATCTGCTACTAGCAGGGAAAAGAACAAGGTTAAGGAAAGGGTAGTCTAACTATTCCAGTATAGGACAAGAATTTATTTCAGTTCTCTGTAAATGCTACTGGCAGCCTTTTCTGGTAATCGTATTAATAAGCAGTCCTCAGTGAGCCAACATTATTAAGCTATACTTTTTAAAGATAGGTTTGAATTGCTTGACCCCTAATTGCCAGCTGTTTTTTTAAAAATACATGGTCAATAAGTAGGGCTGTCAAAAACTTGAGTCATTTTAGTTTCAGTGCTTGTTTGAAGTAGAAATACCCCAGCCTAGAAATGAGTATAAACTTTTGAGGATGAGACGGAGGGCACCTTTTATTCTTTATGCTGAAAAAAGTTCCACATTATTCTGCTTGCTTTCTCTCCACGTTCATGAAAGAGTACAGGTGCATCCCAGAGTCTATGTTGAGGCAGACAGAACTATTCTTCTCCTGACTTGATAGCACGTGCATTCTGCAAGCTAGACTTGTTTGCAGCATCACTTTGCAGATGCCAATTTTCAGGAAAGTTAAGGAGGTGTAGGAATGATTAGTAATTTTAGAGATTACACATCCTTGATTTCTCAAACCCTTTAAGTTTGGCAAGGGCTAAACTTTGTTCCCAAACCAATTTTTCTTCTTCTTTTGTCATTTTATCCAGCTTTTTCTGAAACTGGCATGCTGAAAATGCTCTTAATTAATGCATATTACAGACTTGTTAAAATATAACTGAAATTTTCTAGGATTTCATATTGTAAATGCACACTGCAATTTCTTGTAGGACCTGTGCTAACCTACCTGTGCATGTGCTGAAGCACAAGAAGGAACTTCCATCCAGAAAGGGATGGAGTCAGACTGCTCCTGCAACATATCCCCTTAGGATTCAGGCAATAACCTGAGGTGCCTGGAGACTGTGAGGGCAAAGATGCTGTTTTTCCCCTGAGTATATTCAGTGCTTCTAATATATGAAACATAGAATGTGAGATATCCTCCAAGAAAAAGGAGCTTAATAAGGAATTTGGAGGATTCAGGAACATGCTGGAAAAGCACATTGGTGTGTATGGGTATGCATGGGGGTAAAAGCATGAGAGTGGGTATGGAGGGCTAGGAGCAAAGGCAGTATCAGAAGCAGGCTTTAGGGAGAATGGGCAAGAGTCTAGGACTGTGGGAGAAGATGGTCTCTGATGTTTGGAAGTGCTTTTGGGAATTCAGATCTCTCTGTGGAGTCCTCAGTCTCCCTATTCTGTTTCAGCAAATAGATGTGAAACTCACTGATATGCAGAACTTAGACAGAGCTGATTTTGGGATGGAAGCTGTTGCTGCTGTCGCTGTTTAAATTAATTACAGAAGCCTGTGATCTAGTCTCTCTCAGTATAGCTGACAGAGATCTATATCATCAGGTATTTTAGAGGAAGAAGCAATGTTGCATACAATAGATTGGGACCAAAATGCCCTGTTAAAATTTACCTTTAACTTTGAAGACTGTTTCTTGCACTTACTTATAACTTAATTGTGAGTCTTGTAGACTTCGTTCTTGTTCTGAAATGTTCAGAATTTGTCATTTATGTGACAATCTTCTTAGCATTTTGTAAGTAACTGAGAGATAAAATCAGTGTGTGTACTGAAGACCTAATTAAAATTTAATCAGGGATATTGAGAATATCATGTAAACTACTATACAATTTTTTATTTTTTGTTTGGCCAAGTAGGGCAACAGGACCCGAGGGGCCCCAACACATGAATTGGTTCTGTGCTGCTGGTACTAACCTTCAGAGAAATTGGGAAAGGTGGTGTCCCCCTTACCCGGCCTTGTGAAAACTGTGATAAAACCAATTAGCCATCTGTGCATGTATTGTAATTGGTGGTTCGTGCTGTCATGGGTAGTTAAAGAACAACCAGCCTTTTGTGTGTTTATCTCTCAACATACTGGTTGCACCGAGGTTAATGAGACTCCTCAGGAATATAAACACCTCTGGTATAAGCATAGAGTAGGAGATGTGTATTCTTATTGCAACATTTCAAATAAAAACTGTTTATTTTGGAAGTGTCAGATCTGTGTTTGGCATATGAAATTCAAAGGCAGCCGTAAGACATTTTAAAGTGATCTTTTGTTGTTTTTCTTTTTCAATCACTGTGGCTTCAGTGGAATCTTGGTTCAACTTCTTCTTGTCTGAATTTTTATTGCCTTAGTAATTGTTTCTGCTAGTACTGTCTTTTTACATTTTGAATTATTTCCGCAGCCTTTTCTGAGAACAGACAGATGTTCTATTAGACATATAAGCCCTAATATTATCAGTTCTAAAAGCATTTAAGGATTTTTTTTCAGTCATTTTTGTTAAAATTTTGTCAGACAGCAGCCATAATTTTATGCTGAAGTACCTTATGCATAAAGGCTCTCTCACTTCTGTTGGGAATTGTACCTCAAAAGAGGTGTTCTGCAGCATTTACATTTCTGAGGCCTTCAAACCTTTCCTCAGTTAAACTTTATGTTGCAGTGTGTCCTTGAAACACTCTAGGGGAATCATAATTTGTATGTCTTGATGATGCTTCTGTTCTAGACCTCTTTTTCCACTTACCATTCATAATTAAATGCACTATTGGTTTTATGGTATAACTTTTGTTTTGCTCCTAATGCTGTAGGGGGTTTCGTGAACAAAAAAATTGCTTCTCTGTCTATTAAGAGTCTAGTAGAGTGAAGACCTATTTTAATGACTAAGCTGCTAGGGCAATGCTAATTTTATTTTTAAGTATCAATTAAGAAGACATCTTACAATTTGGAAGAACAACAGACTAATCAGGTATCAGTGACTCTACTTCATACAAGAAGTTTCTAAGAAAGCGTGTTCACTGCTATATAGTTTAATCCATAAACCATATAGATGATCATGTCTCATTTTTTGAGAATTTATTGTTCTTTTCTGGAAAAAAAGGTAAGATTTCTCTTAAGAAAATACCTGAAACAATACATTAGTATCATTTTAACTGCGATGTAGATAGTCGTGAGACATCTTAAGATTGTGAGAATTATTGCTTTCAGGGGATTTGACTTTGCTTTATGGTACAGTAAGAATAATTTTCATTGTAATCTTCTGCTAAATCAGTCAGAAATTAAATATAGTACCAGGATTGTTTTTTCCCCTGGAAGATTTTGCAAGTGGGTTTAGTGCATACATGAATGGAGAGAGAGCTGGTAGACACCATGGGGAGGCTGCTCATGATCATCTTTGTAAGGTTGTGATAATCAGTCCAAGAGACTGGAAGAAAGCAAACATCATCCAGACCTTTGGAAGGGGTGACAAGGAGGATGCAGGGGAATACCAGTCAATCAGCCTTACTTCAATCCCTGGAAAGGTGATGAGCCTCTCATTTTGGAGGCCATCTCTGTCCACATTTCTCTCACTGTTTGGAGGCACACCCCTCCCACTCCCCAATACTACAGAGAGGTCTCATGTAAAACTAAATTTTCAGTGTTTTGTAGAGTTTTTGATTTGAAATATTGTACTGTAAGTCCTGTAGCAGTGATTTAATTGGAAGAAGATGTCCATTCACAACCTTCAACCTGTCAGTTTTATGGAATCATTCCCCTTTTTTGTCACAGACCTTAATTTTTCTCTTTCCTCATGTAATAGGATTCTTCAACTTGATACAAGAGAGATAGATGTAAGCTAGATAAATTAATCAGTGTATTTTTCCATGTTATTTACCCAAAAGAAGTTTCATTTGAATTTGAATTTGAATTTGTTAAACTGAAACAGCATGTTTCCTTTAAAAATTCCTTTCAAGAAATTAATGAAAATCTGAAACAAAGTAAGGAAAATTCTTTCCCCTCTTTGAAATCAGTATATTTCTCTTTTAAAAATTATTAAAACTTTGGAGGCTCCTTGAATTTTTTTATAGGCCACATATTTGCTCTTGAATAAGTCTCTTGATGTATAAATCTGTCCCAGCCCTCTGTAGCTGCTGCGTTCCATCACATGAAAATCCATGTTCTTCTACTTAATAAGATCGTGGGACAATAGGGAGTCTATTTTAGAACATGCTGTAATGGGGTTCAGCTCTAGAAGTATGGAAAGAGATGGTCTGGGGAGGAAAAAATCCACTTAGGTGAAATACTCTGTGAGGATGGGTGCTCTGTGAACATTTAAGCTGCAGTAGCTGTGCTACCCCTAACTGTATTTGGCAGAAGTATTTTCAATAGTATGTGGAAGAGGCTTTTTTCTCTTGTCCTTTCTGAAGTTTTTTATCTTCAGCAGCTCACTCGTCCTGAGATGCTTTCTATTTCTCACCTAAGAAGTCCTGGGAAAATAGATAAGCTGCTCAACATGCATTAAAGCTTTATCAGCTTCTGGACTGAAGTGCCCTTCAGTGAGAATGCCCAGGTGAATGCAACCCTCTTGTCTGAATTGCTGAGATAAAACAGGACAAGAAAAGCAGTCTGCAAGGGGGTAATGACCCAGACGGTAAAGGGTTTTATAGGTCAAAACCAACCCTTTGTATTTAACCAAGGAACAGATAAATATTAGTGCAATACCTGCACTTCTGGTGCTTGTTTCCTGTGAGCACTTCACTCAGCATTGCATCTTTGAGCTTTGACGTGCCTTTTTGCTGATCATCATTTCATGCCAATTAAATTAATAAAGAACAAAAGTGTGGGTGGCTGCAGTGAAACCCTTGTCCATTAGGTAGTGCAGCCTTCTAGACAAATAGAGCTGGAAGGAGGAGAGATGATTCTCACAGCTGCTCCTCATATTTTATCATGAGAAACAACAATATTCTTAAATCAGGTGTTACTTGAATGTTTCTATTTAGTTTGTCAGCCACTTGTTTAATCTCATGTCGTGCCACCATCTAACCTAGTGTTTTGCTGTCATCAGATTTTCCAGTCATCGTGATTTGTGTGATGGTTATACATGGCACATGTGCTGTGTATGCCATGCAGAATGTGTAAAATACCCATTTTTGAGACTTAGAGGGGAATGCCAACTAACCCTCCAGGTAGGAGAGAAAGGCATGGAAGAGGGAGGAAAAACTGATGTATTAAAAAAAGTTATTTACTTGAGCTGCCAAAAGTTGCCCAAGGATTTTGCAATATAGACTATTTGGATGATGAAATGATAAGGGTATTTCATGCTGGTATGAATGAACCAATGCATATGAACAACTTAACTGCAGCTATACATGTGAAATGGTGAGTCTAAACAAATTACATTATTCTGGATAAGAATTGTAGGGTCATTGGATGACAGTGTGAAGATAGAGATTAGGTGTTAAGCAGTACTCTAAAACGCAGATAAACCTTCAGAAACAAATAGGGAAAGAAAGGAGAACAAAACCTGCCATGAGGTTATTGCAGAAATATTGTTTTTATAAATATGTTAAATATTAAGCTTCATAAAACAGAAATGACACAGTCAATGTCCTTCCTGTGCTGGAACCCCAGAGCTGGGTGCAGTGTTCCAGGTGGGGTCTTACCAGAGCAGAGGGGCAGAATCCCCTCCCCACTGCTGCCCACGCTGCTTTTGGTGCAGCCCAGGACACGTTTGGCTCTCTGGGCTGTGAGTGCACATGGCTGGGTCATGTCCAGCCTCATCCCCCAGCACACCCAGGTCCTTCTGGGCAGGGCTGCTCCACATCCCTTCATCCCCCAGCCTGGATGGATACTGGGCGTTATCCCAGCCCAGGTGCAGCACCTTGCACTTGGTCTTGTCGAACCTCGTGAGATTCCCATGGGCCACTTCTTGAGCTTGTCCAGGTCCCTCTGGATGGCATCGTGTCCTTCAGGTGTGTCAGCTGCACCACTCAGCTTGGTGTCATCTGCAAATTTGCTGAGGGTACACTTAATCCCTTCATCCATGTCATTAGCAAAAGTATTAAATAACACTGGTCCCAATATGGACCCTAAACCAAAGCCGTTCATGTGAGTATCTCAAAGTGAAAATGAAGGGAAGCTAAAATCCAGTGCTTTCAAAGAAAACGAGAATTTTAGTGGATGATATATTTAAACTTAAGAAAGAGATGAAGGCAAACTCATCGTTTTGTGTTAAGTTTTAAATTCATTTTTAGAAAACTTTCTTCTCCTAGGTAAAACACTGTGGATGACTTTGAAATAGGATATCACTGAGCTTTGTTCCTCTATGAGATCAGCCATAGCAACATATGTAACTCAAAAATGAAACATTTTCAGGGATTCATCCCTGGGATTTATACTGGTAGATATTAAAAAGGTATTGTTAATTCTTTATTGCTGTCCCTAAAGGCAAACTTTGTAAACTCTGTCTCTAGTATTCATCATTAAAATTTGTGTCGCGGAAATATTACTATCCTTTCCTGGTTGTGTTGTTTTTTTTTTTTATTATTATTTTTTTATTTTATTTTATTTATTGTTTTTTGGATTGCAAACAGGAGTATTGTCAGCTCTGTGGGTGTCCTGGGTTACAATGTGAGGTGTAACCAAAGTATGTATTCTACTCCCATCTGCATTATTCCTGATGAACTGTTGATGGTGGATTGTTTGCAGCAGCTGCCCAATGCACACACAACCCTCAGGCCACAAGCTGGGTATTTGATAAGGGAAAGAGGCACACCCTGCATGGCAAGGTAGTGTTTCTTTGTCTCACAAATTGACTCAGCCCTGATAACTACACCCAGCCTAAGGGGTGTAACATCTCTGTTACATCTAACACCTAACATCTCTGCCAACGGGCCATAATGGCTCAACAGCCCCACTGGGCAGCTGTAATGACCTAGGCCATCAAGGACTCCCAAAAATATCCTATGACCCATAGGATGACATCATCCCATTGAGAAATTCCCCACTCTGGGGGAGATACTGGACATTCCTGCCTGAACCTGGCCATGTATAAACTGGTCCCTTTGGAGACTTGGGACACAAGAAGAGGCTGTTCCTGGGCGTGCCCACGCCGCTGGGCTACATGCCAGGGCTGGGCTTCTGTATCATTGATTTCACCATCCGCTCTGACATCAGCCCTGCCCGTGATGCCAATGACCCCGTGGATGACCATCATGCCCTGCTGGGGAGGAGAACTGTGGGGGACGAGATGATGCAGAACCAGACAGCAGATGATGAAGATGAGAACTTGAATGACACCAATTGTGATGAGCTCAATGGCTACGCTGGGAGCCTGTTCTCAAGCGGCCCCTATGAAAAAGATGATGAGGAAGCAGATGATATTGATCCAGCTTTGGATGAGAGGATGGATGAATGCAGAAAAGAAAGAAGGGAACAAAAAGAGGAAATAGGAAAATACCATATGGAACAACCTAAAATTCAGCAGCAATTCTCAGACTTGAAATGGAAGTTAGCAGAGGTTACTGAGGAGAAGTGGCCGAGTATTCCAGGGGTTAGTGATGCCAGGAATAGGCATCAGAGGAATCCTCGGTACAAGAAGCTGACTCTTGTTCCTGACAGCTTCTTTGCAAAGCATTTACAGGGAGAATCAAAATTCCATGGACCTACACTAGACATAATTTGGTGGATTGAGTACTCCATATCCAGGGGGATTGAATACACCATGCCCAGGAGGAATGACACCAGGCTCGATGACACCTGGGACAGGTGAATTGGGTATGAGGAAGACTGGCCAAGACAGGAGCACCTTGATAGGTATGAGGCTAAGCCAGATGTCAGACTCTGTGAGTGGTCAGACTGCAGTGGACCCAAAAGAATATTTGACAGACTTGAATTCCATGATTCCCACACACAGTGGAGGTATTGATGATATCAAAAAAGCCTGTTTATTCCTGAAATCTGTCCAAGAGACCAATCCTCATCATCCACCAGCCTGGATAGCATCAGCCCAACTGGAGGAGGTCACTGGAAAACTCCAGATGGCTCGAAACTGCATCATGAAAGGAACAGAGATGTGCCATAAGACTGAAGATGTTTGGTTGGAAGCTGCTTGGCTTCAGCCTGGAGATACAGCCAAGGCTGTTGTGGCCCAGGCTGTCCGGCACCTTCCACAGTCTTTCTGGATCTATATCAGAGCAGCAGAGCTGGAGATGGATATCCATGCCAAGAAATGTGTCCTTAGGAAAGCCCTTGAGCATGTTCCAAACTCGGTGCATTTGTGGAAAGCAGCCTTGGAGCTGGAGCAACCTGAGGATGCCAGGGTCATGCTGAGCCAGGCTGTGGAGTGCTGTCCAACCAGTGCTGAACTGTGGCTGGCGCTGGGAAGTCTAGAGACATATGAGAATGCTCATGAAGTCCTTAACAAAGCCCGGGGGAATATCCCGATGGATCGTCACATCTGCCTTACAGCCAGACTGGAGGAAGCCAATGGAAACACCCAGATGGTGGAGAAAATCACTTACAAGGACATCACATCTCTTAGGTCTAACAGAGTGGAACTCAACAGGGAGCACCAGATACAAGATGCTGAGTAATGTGGTAAAGCTGTAAGTGTGGCCACATGCCAGGCAATCATGCGAGCTGTGATTGGGATTGGGATCGAGGAAGAAGATCAGAAACACAACTGGATGGAAGATGCAGAGAATAGTGTTGCTCATAGTGCTCTGGAATGTGCCCGAGCACACTTATGCCTAGGTCTGGAAAGTTTTGCCAAGCAAGAAAAGTGTATGGCTGCAAGCAGCCTACTTTGTAAAGTGCCATGGAACCAGAGAATCCTTGAAGGCTCTTTTGCAGAGAGCTGTTGCTCACCGTCCCAAAGCAGAAGTGCTGTGGCTCATGGGAGCCAAATCCAAGTGGCTGGCAGGAGATGTGCCAGCAGCCAGAAGCATCTTGGCCCTGGCTTTCCAGGGCAACCCCAACAGTGAGGAGATCTGGCTGGCTGCTGTGAAGCTTGAGTTAGACAACAATGAATATGAAAGACCAAGGAGACTGCTGGCAAAGGCTCACAGCAGTGCCCTCACACCAAGGGTCTTCATGAAACCTGTGATGTTGGAATGGTTGCTTGGGAACATTACTGCAGTCCAGGAGCTCTGTGAGGAAGGCTTGAAGCACTGTGAGGACTTCCTCAAATTGTGGATTATGAATGGAAAAATTGAGGAGCAAAAAGATCCGGTAGAGGAAGCATGGGAGGCTTATAATCAAGGGTTGAAGAAGTGCCCCCAGATCCATACCCCTGTGGCTTTTGCTGTCCAGGCTGGAGGAGAAAGTTGGGCAGTTGACTAGAGCAAGAGCCATCTTGGAAAAGTCTCACCTGAAGAATCCAAAGAATCCAGATCTCTGGTTGGAGTTTGTGCAGTTGTAATACAGAGCTGGGCTGAAGAACATTGCAAACACACTGATGGCCAAGGTACTGCAAGAGTGCTCCAGCTCAGGAATCCTCTGGTCAGAAGCAATTTTTCTTGGAGTGCGGCCACAACGAAAGACTAGGAGTGTGGATGCTCTCAGAAAGTGTGAACAAGACCCACATGTCCTGCTGGCTGTGGCCAAGCTGTTCTGGAAGGAGTGTAAAATAACCAAGGCCAGAGTGTGGTTCCACTGGACAGTGAAGATAGACTGACCTGGGGGATGCCTGGGCTTTCTTTTACAAATTTGAGATCCAGCACAGCACAGAGGAACAGCAAGAAGAGGTGAGGAAGTGCTGTGAGAATGCCAAACCTCAACTCAGAGACCTCTGGTGTGATGTCTCCAAGGACATAGAGAATTGGCAAAAAAGGTTGGAGAGATTCTCGTGCTTGTGGTAGCTAAGCTTAAAAATACCTTCTAGAGTGTGCTGGTCTCAGCTGCCTCAGTGGTCTCTGTAGAATTTACCTGCTCGTGGTGCATTTCCCATTACAGTGGCATGGATTTTGGAGGACAGGAGGTGGATGGTGATAGAGGGAGCTTTCTCCCAAAAAGAAAGAGCTTTCTCCTGCTGCTGCCGCTGCCAGTCTCCTGGCTGCTTCTCGTGGGCCAGCTCCGGTCCTGCCTCAGTCCTGCTTTGGTCTCTCCTCGCCGCCACCACCACTGGACAGATGCAGAGGAGGACCCAAACTTCCACAAGAGGACCAGACTTTCCAGAGGACCTCCACTTAAACAGACTGCAACCACCACCCTGACCATCAAGGTGCAAGGTACTTTGGCTTTGTGGGTTTAAGCCAGGTTTTCTGTATCATTGCATTTATTGTAATCTTTCTATTAAATTGTAACTCCGACCTGAAATCTCTCTCAAGGTATTTGTGTGGGGTTCATTTCTTCTGCTGGTTTACTTTCAAACCAGCACAGTGGTTTTTTGTTATGTATGTGTGTCGTAGTAGATAGGTCAGTTTAATTAAAGCTACTCCACTAAGTCATCTTGCTGATTGTTATCATCTTCCAATCACAGAGCATACGTTTTAATTTTACACTGTTTGAGTTCTCGGTGGTGTTTTTTGACAATTATCGACTGAGGTGTTGATTTAAATGGCTTTTCTTCCTAGGTATTCTAGGTTGTGGTGCTTCTTACACAATGTATTAGTAATATTAAGACTGAGATTGTGTATATATACAGGTACATCAAAAGTCATGGGAATTATGGTGCATAATTCTGCCTAGAATTTTATTTATGTGTTACAAAGATACCTTCATTTCAGTAGTGAAATGTTACTAATATTGACAGCACATGTAACTGTATGATTGAAGATTAATAATGCTGCTATCAGTTACTGTCTTGCAAGTTGGGGATGAGGAATTTAGGCAAACAACATGCATGTTATTTTACCTGACACTTGGTATAGGCTTCATATTCTTTCCAAACAGAGGGTTTTTTCAGTGCTATTTTAATGTATTATAAAGGCATGAATGCCGCGCTAGGTCAGAAATCTGTGTATAATAGTTGTGATTGTTTTTGCAAGCATGGGTGAGACATGACTGAGAGAAAACTATTTATTTGTTTTTATGTAGCAAGGCATGCCTTATTATTGAAGACTGAGGTATGCTGGAGTCCCATTTTGGATCTAGCTGGATTGCCAGTGGGAAAGCCAACAGATCTGCTTTCTTAAAAGTAGAATTACTACAAAATTCCATATTTTGATCAAGTTCTACACTTGGTATCTGTGTATATTAACTGCTCATGCTGCAGATCTGATTGCTTCTGGCCTTTGCATGTCCTTTCTTTAAGTGCTTTGGGCTAATAATCAGAGGTTAACATAATTCTTTAGAATAGTGCTTGTACAAAATCTTAAACTAAGGCCTTAAAACAAAGAGAAAAAGTGAGGCTTAGAAAGTAATATTTGACTTTCCTAAAAGGAAATCCTAAATCAAGATAAAATAAAATTTAAGTTCTTATCATGGATACACTGCACCGATATGTTGTAGTCTGAATTATTTTATTTATATGAGATTTTTGCAACCATAGCAAGGAACACAGAAGTATCAATAACAAATAAAACCAGCTCAGTGTAACTGTATTAGTGTTCACAGGAAGATATGGCTCTGATAGGAGTGTTGGAGTTAGGTTTTCCAATTGCACAGGGTGGGTATAATTGCCTAAAGTCATTAAATTAACCTGTTATATGCAAAGACAGAGCTGAAAATATAACTGGATGAATTTGAAGTATTTTCTTTAAAATCATTACACAGTGTTCTCTGTGTTGTTGTTCCCTTTGAGTTTGTAGTTTCAATGTTCTTTGTAATGCAAACTGTATATGGAACCAGTCCCTAAACCCACAAAATGTCTTTTTTGACCTTAAAAGTTGCAAAACTAATTGGCAACATGTTGCATGGCATTTTATTTCAGACGGTGACTTTTTAAGTGAAATTCCACTATACCAGATAATGCGTCTGGTGTAGTTCAAATATTGTTATTGCAAAGCAAGTTTAACAGCACATTGTACTTTGAATAACTTGTCATGCATTCCATTGTGCAATATTATCCACTGCTTCACTTGCCATCTTAAGATAAAAATTATTTTCTTTGCATTCAATACATTTGCATCACTGCTGGATTGTTTTATTAAGGTCATGTCTTCTTGTACTCTCTGTATTCTAACTCAAACTAAACTCAAACTTCTCAATTTAGGGAAGGGGGTCATGTTTTATGGTCACCTATGATAGGAAGGATCTGAACTAGACATGGACAGGTGTCCCATCTAGCACTGAGTTTCTGGACACAACTTCTTAAGCATCTTGTTAAACAATTTCTTCATGAAAGTGGCTTGTGGCTTGTGAAGTGGCTGGCTAGATGTCTAAATGACTCTCACAAGTGAGTAAATTTTCAAAAGTGTTAATTTTTTCCTTGCATATTCAGTCTGCAGTTGTCAAAATGGAAAGGTTTGTGATGAGAAGCAGTGGTTCTCCTTAGCCATGCATTTCTTCTATGAGGAGAAAATGGGCTCATATGGATTTATGGAACTTTTAATAATTACTACGTTTGGTTATTACTTCTTGGAGAGGAGGGAAATGTTGGCTGCCTTTCTCCCTTGCTCCCTGTTTCATGACTCAATGAAGACTAATGAAAATAGGACAGTACTTACAAGTTCATTTTATTAGTGCGTAGTAAGAGCACACAGAACAAAGGTAACTACTGGCATTTTTTTACTATGCCATATTAATAAATGATGGTTTGCATTTTTAGTTAATGGTCCATCAGAGCTATGATATTGTGTAATCTCTCTTTTTTAAGTGTAGCAATTTGCCATTGTCTTGAAAATCTCCAAAGACACCTCCTTATATGTGAAGAACTGTTCCCAAGTGCCACATAGCATTTTGCAGTCTGCCCCGGGATGAAAATGTTGGCAGGACTTAAAGTACTGATAATGTGAAACTTGTATTTGCAGCTGGCTTCCATGGAGAGTTTTAAAATCCAGATCTAACTCTATAGTTACTTGACTTTTTTTTTAGTTATTGTATTGCAACTATTTTTTAGATTGGTTACTCTCCCACCCCCCTGGAAGACAAACCAGTCCCATGCTACAGGGGTCTTTGTGTGTTCCATCAATTCCATTAATTCTAGATAGCATTTGCCTTCCAGCCAGGTTTCCCAGTCCTCTCTGTTGTACCATGGGCAGCAGCAGAGCACATATTTGTGCTCTAGCCAAGTTATGTTCAACCACAGTCTGCAGATGGGGTTGGGAGTAGGGCAAGGGGTGGGGCTAGCACAGGAGAAGGAAGCGGGTAAGAATAGTAGGGAGTCGAGCAAAAATGCTGGGAAGCCTGCATGGATGCAGGCTTCCTAACAAGACTCAAATGTAAAAAGGAATTATATAGGAGGTGGAATTGAGAAGAAGTAATTGGGAAGGAATACAGATGCATCTTCCAAGTATGCACTTACAAAAGCCAAAGCCCACCTGGAATTGGATCTTTTGAGGAAGGTCAGAGACAAAGGCAACAAGAAGGGCTTTAATGCAATAAATGAATTTTTTTTTTTAATTTTTTCAGTGCAGTAAAAATAATTAACTTTTAAATATGGGCGGTTTCTGTAAGTTGTATCTCACTACAGAGTCCCTGCAGAGAGAGGTTTAGACAAATTAAGACACCTTGGCAATAATCAACTGTATGTTTAACAGGGGTGAGTGCCAGGTTTTGCACCTGGAGTGGGTCAGTCAAGTATGGACAGACTGGAGAATGACTGGAAAGCAGCCCTGCAGAAAGGGACCTGGGGATCCTGGTTGATGGCAAGTTGAACATGAGTCAGCAGTGCCCTGGCAGCCAGGAGGGCCAACCATGTCCTGGGGGGCATCAGGCACAGCATCGGCAGCCGGGCAAGGGAGGGGATTGTCCCGCTCTGCTCTGCACTGGGGCGGCCTCACCTCGAGTGCTGGGGGCAGGTCTGGGTGCCACAGTATAAGAAGGATATAAAGGTACTAGAGAATGTCTAAAGGAAGACGACAGAGATGGTGAACAACCTAGGGGGAAGCCACATGAGGAGTGGCTGAGGTCACTGTTCAGCCTGGAGGAGAGACTGAGGGGAGACCTCGTGACAGTCTACAACCTCCTCACAAGGGGAAGCAGAGAGTCAGATGCTGATCTTTTCTCTCTCATGACCAGTGACAGGACCCAAAGGAAGTGCATTAAGCTGTGTTGGAGGGGTTTAGGTTGAAGAAAATGTTCTTCACCCAGAGGGTGGTTGGGCACTGGAACAGGGTCCCCAAGGAAGTGGCCACAGCATCAATCCTGGCAGAGTTCAAGAAGCATTTGGACAACACTATCAGATACACAATGTGATTCTTGGGGATGGTCCTATGCAGGGTCAGGAGCTGGACTTCAGTGATCTTTGTGGGTCCTTTCCAACACAGAATATTCTGTGATTCCATAACTTTGTAGGCTATTTGATTTGCTTTCAGTCTCTGTGCCTTGGCCCAATACCTTGTTTGCTTCTGGAATCCAGTTCCCTATTTCTCTGGCTTGCCTTTTTTGCCTACTGTGTTTCCTTTTCCCATGGCCACCCACCACTTTTCCCTTAATATGGTGCCTGTCTTTTGGCACATATTGGTCTCTGCAGGTGCTTACTCACTATCTTTTTTTCTTTTTCCTGGACATCCTTCTGTCCTGTTCTTCCTCAGCCTCAGACAAATTTGTTGTTGACAGAATAAGGCCAAGAAATGTAAACATTGTGAAAGTCTTTTCTTGTAATTTCAACTGGAAGCTCTTATTCATGTTTTCTTCTGAGCCTCACACTTGAGAGAGAGGAGAAGAAAATTTTGTTCAAGAGAGTGGAAGTCATATTTTTTCAGGAGATGTGAAGCCTTCTATCTGCTTGGAAACCAGGTTAACAACCTGAGAAGTCTGGAGATGCCCCTGTGACTAAGGTTGGGAAATAGATGAGGGGAAAAGATAGCAACTACTACATAATTTTGGAAGCATCTTATAGAATTTGCTTATGCCATTCAAGTTTTATATGTCACTGTGGCCACTGATGCTAGGTTCACATGTAAGCCTGGAGTTGAGAAGTATGTCAACATGTGTAAGTCTTGGTGACTATGGCAGGACTTGAGCAAATGAGTTGAGTTTAAGCACATTCTGCTTTCTTCAAAGTGGAACTCTAAAGGGGAGCCTATTTCCAATGGTTCTGTGGTGAGGGTCACTGGAGCTGCCCGGGTTGTGAGCCAGGGCTGTGTTTTGCCTGCTAGTTCATTGTACCTCATCATTACATAAAAATGAAAAACATTTCAGGATGTTGAAGATGTTATCTCAGCTGAGCTGCATGCGTTTCCTCCTGAAGGTTTTGCTGATGTACACATTACTGTTCCCTGTCCTAGTATAGTCTGCCTAACACTCCCCCAACCCCAGGAGGTTCCTTGGGAAGCCAGGAGCCATCTGAAGCACAGACCAGCAGGGGTTGCTGTAGGAGTAGGAGATGGAGAAGATGCACTGCCTCCTTTCTGGAGAAGCCCTCCCTGAGGGTTTGCCAGGGTTTGCTCCTGCTGCCCTCTTTTCCCTCCTACCACACTCAAGCTTGCTTGGGCTGAGTAGTGGATTTCCAGCACGGAGTAGGTGTCTATTGCTTACTCACAGCTTTGTGTGCTTTGTACATTCAAAAATTAAATACTAAGTTTCATCCTTAAAATGCTGAAACTAACTTGAGAGTTCATATTTTGACTCAATAAATTTTAAATGCTTTTTAATATTTATTGTTTATGTAAAAGTGGCTAGTGGTATTCACAGTGCTTATTTCCAGGTCCCCATAGATTATTTCTATAATGTCATTTTGTCACTCTAGAACTTGCTGATATCTTTCAGTACTGGGACGAATTGAATTGGGAATGATTAGTTTCATCCTTTGATTGAATGTTGAGTTTTTCCCCTTAATTCCTGTGAAATCACCATTAGCTGTTTTGGCTGCAGTACTGTGTTGGGTTGAGGCAGTGCTACATTGTAAATCAATATATTTTCAAAAAGACTGCTGTAAATTGCCTAGATAGCATATGCATGGTTACTTTGGCTGCAATGCTGCTGCAGAGCCTGGATACTCTGCCTTTCTGGGAACTCCACAGGCAAGTCCATCATATATTAAAAAAAAAAAATCTTTTTAGAAAGAGCATAGTATTGCTGATGAAATTTAGACAGAAATATTGTACCCTCAGTGCTCATCTGTACCTTTTATATTCTACTCCACTGGGATTACCCTGTCTTGAGGGATTTCTTTGTTTGCTGCTTTAGATTTCCCCCTTTCTTAGCTGTAGTACAGCCGTACCATTTCAGCTTGCTAGTGCAGAAAGATGTTGTGAATTCAGTTGCTGAATGAGCCCGGCCTGACTGCAAACACTAACATTGCTAGAGAGATGCCAAAGAGTTGCAGGTGAATCTGACCTGATCTGGGCAACAGCAAAACGGTAAGATGCGGCTTGTTTAAATCTCTGGGATTAATTGGGTGCTGCGGTTTCCTGTTTCAACCTGAAACCTAGTTATCACATGCTTCCAACTTGAGCAGGATTCATTCTGTGCATGTCAGGGTGGGTTTTCTCGGGAATGCTTAACATCCAGGCAGAGGGAGGCGGTGGGAAGCTGGGAACGCCACATGAGACCTCTCGGCAGCCACCCTGGTGAGATTCCCCAGCAGTACTGCCTGCAGTTTGTAAATACCAGGGAAAAGGTAAGGGAAGGCTTAAAAGCGATGCTTTTCTCGGTACGGCTTTGTATCTCTGTCTCAGGCAGCATTATTTATAATTGTATTAAGAGGATAGTATGGGCAATTTTTTCCGATACATGCTTGGCTGAACGCCCTCTGGGATGAGTGAGTGAAGGACGTGATCAGCCACTTTTTCATCTCTGCTAACAAGTCTGTGCATCTTGCTAGATCTGAATAAATGTGTATAACAGTTACAGATTCGCTGGGTGGTAGAAGATAAAATTAAAATTATCCTTTATAAATACATACTGTATCATGGATGTGTTTTGCCTCGTTAACCTCTGTCATGATTTTATTTCTCTTGCATGATGTCTTTATTTAATATAACAAAAAGTGAGGTAGTCCTTTTAGGTAGTCATTCTTGAATGCTTATGGAGTGTGTTGACAGCGGTTTGGATCTTAGTGGAATATTTCAACATATGAAAGCTTAGAGCAGCAGCATGTTCAGGGAAAGAGAGGAAGAAAAGAGCAGCAGTTACCATTAGTACAAGACAGAAAGATTAAAATGTGGCCATAATATGGAATTATTTGAATTATTTCTGATGACTTAACTGACAGCTAGTGTGTTTCAGTTATAGATCAAGCTATAGAAAACTCTCAACAGAAATCCATTTGAGCTGAACAAAAATTAGTATTTCACCATATGTTCTACTATTTAAAGGAAATGAACTGTGGTGGTAATGATAGAGTGATGAGAGATGGTTTTTGCTATTACTAGTTAAGGACAAAAGCAAAGGGGCTTTTTTCTAGAGGAGAATGCTTATCTTTATGCAGCATGTGAATTATACTCCAAGAAGAGATCAGTTGTATATCAGTGTGGGATCAAATAACTAGTTTGACAGGGATTCATGTTTGCCTTTTCTGTACTTGCCAATTAAAGGGTTCTTCTTCTTTGTCACCAAATATGATTAAAGGGTAAAGATTCAGTCCTACATCAATTATTTTCTGAAGCTTTCATTATTATTTCGCTGGAGTTCCTTCTTTAAAAAATGCTATATATACTGCAGTGTAAGTGATGTCAGGTGGTCAGTTTCACACTATGTACAACCTTAATCCACATAGTTTTTTCGATGCCTTTTTTTTGTTTGTTTGTTTGATAATTACTATAATGTTTCTATTGCAAGAGTTAGTTCTATTTTTAAAAATAATTTTTGTGGAAGTTTTCCTTTTCTTATGCTGTCATGCCTATTAATAAATTGCAAATCATTGTTTAATGCATAGAAGTAATCCAACCACTTGTGTTTGTCCTCATATTGTACAACTAATGGAAGTCCAGGAATGTGGGATTTTTTAAAAGCAAATTTTAAATTGTGTTTTTTCTCTTAGTGTTATCTTTTTGTCTACTTATATATGTGAAATGTGTTGCTTCCATCATCTTCCTACCTCCAAGTGTTTTTTCTCCCCAAGTCTAAAGTCATCATCTCTGCTTGCTGTGTTACTACTGTCTCTAGAATTCTCCCATTTTAGTTTTCTCAGCTTAAGAAAAGAATAATGTTTTGGACATAATTTATTGATAAATAATCTTCCCTACAGTAATACTTAGTTAAACACAGACTCCAAATTAACTAGCTGGAAAAATTAACTTAAAATGTGGAAAATGTGGCCAGAAGTTAAGAACACAGATGGGAAAGGGAAGAAACACATAGTTTAATGGGCAGTTATTGCCAAGTGCTCTATGAAGAGGAAGATCTTTTTGTGAATCAGTTTTATAGTGAGGCTGGCATCTGTCACAGTAGGAGATAAGGGGTTACCTGAGTGTTTGCCATAGTCTCCTTAATGCCCCTGACTCCAGGAAGAAAGAACTTCAGGGAGTTGTAGCTGAGCAGGCAAAAAATCATCAAGATCTTGTCTTAGTGCAAGGTTGGCTAGCCATTGAAGTTCTATAGCAAAAGTAGTCACCTAACTAATTTTTTTTATTAGTTATGTTGCTGTGTAAATCTTAAACTAAAGCAGTCCCTAAAATCTCTAAAACCAAACCTGCCCCAACAGTTTCTGACATTTTTCCCTCACACTGGGTGTGACAGCCCACAGCATGGGTGGGTTGTTTGGAGAGCTGACCTCAGAGCAGGTGCTCTGTCTGTCTCAGACAGGCGGTTCTCGTTTCTCCCAGAGCCCCCACAGATGAGAACATGGATAGAGCCATGAAGGGGCTGTGATTAGGCTGAAGAGCAAGTGTGCCTGGCCAGTCCCACAGGGCAGCTGGCACGGGCAGCTCTGCTGGGCTTCAGCTGTGGAAAGAAGGGGTAAGGGATTTTTTTTGTTTTTTAAGCTAAATCCTTGCACAGTGCCAGCTTCCACTGGGTGTTTGCCCCTGCAGATTTCAGTAGCTGCCCTGGGTGGGTCTTTGGGGTTCACAGAAGCTTGCTGGGGTGAGACTGTGTGTGAGTGCACAGCCTGGGGCAGTTGAGAATTTGGGCTGTCATGTTCGGCAACTTCAGTATAAATGTGAGTGCAGATGTGCCCCTTAAAGGTCACAGGAGCTGCTGAGCAGATCCAGACAGCTCTGTTGGGGTTGTTTACCTTTGAAGTCCCAGTAAGGCAAAAATACTCAGCTGTCAGGGGGTGCTGTACGTGGTTTGTAAATTGGGTTTGATAATACTAGTGTTAAAATGTTTCAGGTATTGATACAATGATAATTACAGTTTACAATCCCTGTTGAAATGAATAGGAGTATCCTAGCAAATATTAACTGAAACAACAGAGAGGCTGCGCAATATCAGTTCTCCAAAGCCTGTTTTGGAACTGAAGAAAAGAGCAGCTGGTGTTCTTAGTTTGGGAAGAACAGGTTAATTACTATTTTCTGAACTTGAGTTCCCTTAGATAAGTCCATACTGGCTTCCAGCATCTTCGATTAAGTTTTTCTTCTGCTACCACATTAGGAAGATACATGAATGTACTGATGATGTTAAGAATCCGACCCTTGAGGACTTTATTTTTCTTAATACTGTTATTATAATATTAATGCCAGGACAAGTTCTCCCAATAGCAGCTCCACCAGTCCTTAAGTGCTCCTTCATCTACATGGTGACTTCTGGGTTTTTGTATAGTTCAGTAAATACCTTTCTGTGACTGCTTTTTACTTTTGAGAGAAGCGTATTGTATATTGTCAGAATTATTGATTATATGCATCTCTTTGACATGTGGCATATTTTTCACTGATATCTTTTGTTCCACTCCCTAATATAAGCCTACATATATTTGTGGATTTAGCAGTTCAGCAAAAAGCAAGTAGTGAAATCATAATTTAACATAGTACTGAATATTGAATTCAGGGGGGTGATTTAGTATTATAAAATTTTGGAAACAACCTCATAAACACATCATTTTGCCTTCGTAGAAGTAACTTCTGGGCTTTCTCTCTATTGCTGCTGATCTTGGTCTTTTGTTTATCATATTCCTGAGTGGATGGGCTTCTCTGAAGTTGCTGTATCAGTTCTGGATTGGCCTGTGGAGGACACAGAAACATGCAGTTTTATCTGTTAGTTGTCTTTGTTTTGGTGTGCTAGTCAGAAATGGTGTGAAAAGTGTGAGTGGAGATTTTTTTGTTTTTTGTTTTGCAAAAATTTGTAGGATTTATTGTTGGAATTTGTGTACATTAATTCTAGGGCTGAACTGGCTATCCCATCCTGATGACTAGATCTGTTGCACCTTCCGATTGAAAAATAACTTGATAAACTTCAGCTAGATGTTATATGAATGTAAAATAACCTAAGCTAGCAACAAATATCATATCAGCAAGCATTTGATCCAGTCTGTATCATTCTATCCAGGAAATGGAATAGAATTTATGTCAATTATATTTCAGTTTTGCTGCGTTGGGTGTTTGTAATTTAATATTAAATTGTATGCAACTTAACGGAAGAGGAAAATACCAAATGTTGCCAAGTGAGCAGTGAGGAAGTAAAACCACTAGGAAAAGGCGTAATATCTATTTATATATTGTGAAAGCTCAGCTTCACTTAATTCCTTTCTGATGCTTTTCAGTCTACAGGCTTAGTGTTTGAATATGTCCTTCTCCAGTTTATTAAATCTTTGTGTAAGTACACAGAAAATGTATTTAAACTGTTAGAGAATATGTGTAAAATAGGTTTGCCCAGACTTCCCTGTAAATAGTGGGGGTTTTAATGAAAAAATGGGTTCTGTTGTTTAATATTGGCTATAGAAATTTTATTTTAATGTAATGCAGAAGAGTTGTCTTGAAAAGTTCTACAGTTTAATGATCGGGTGGTTGGTTTTGCTGCTGCCTAGGAAAGTGGTGGAACCAGCCCCGTTACTTTCAAATTGGCAAGGAGTTTTCTGTATTTGGCAAAGTGGTTCAGATACATAAAATTATATAATTATAAAATGTGATTGTGCTGCTGGTGGGCAGCTGTGCAGGGAAAGCCATGAAAAATATCTACAATCACTCTCAGTTTTGTGACAATTTTTTCATGAGAAGCTTCATGTAGCGTAAGGTTGGAGGACTTATCACACTGGTGTTCTAATGATAGCTGTGATTTTTGACCAGTTCGATTCTCGGAGTTTCTTGCTTGTTGAAAGTGATTCATGATGAACTCACAGCTTTGGAGGTGCAAATTGCCACCAACTGCAGAAGGCTTGGCTGCTTTGTACTGTTACAGCGTTTTCTTTAGAATTCATTTGAGCACAGTCGTAAGTCTACTCCAGCACGTGTTTTGGCTTGAACACATCAAAGAAGCAGGAGTGATTTTCACTTCTCTTTTGAAATATATAGGGTTTTTTTTAAAAAAAATGAGCATTATCTCTATGCTGTTCATAGAATTCTCATTATGAAATTCTAGTTGTTCCTCTTATGATGAGCTCTTCTCAGTATCAGTTTGAAACCTCTCCATCTTAAGTTTTATACATCTTGGCAAGAAAAGATATACTGGAGTGTTCTTCATAATCTGAATAACTTTAGATGCTATAATTTTCCCAACTAGATGCTATAATGCTCCTGACTAAATTCTGAATTGTAGGATATGGCATATTTTCCAGTGTAGCACATTATGCACTGAGAAGCAAGTTTCATTATGCTCCCTTACACCTTTTTGCCTTGAAAGTTATTGTGCTGCTGCAAGTCTGACAAACCTGCAGTAGCTGCTAGAAAATTCCTTTGAGACTTTTCATTCAAGTTTTATAGAATTCTGTAACCAGGTCATTTGTCTGAAGGGAAAAAAACCACAAAGACGAAGTTAAACAAAAAAAAGAGTCAGGTGTATATGAAATCCAAACACAGATGAGGACTTTTTATTTAATTATTTGTGAAACTAGGCTTGTCATCCTTGTCTGAACTCTCAAACTTACATGAAAGAAAGCAATGGCAGAAAGGTCGTGGATGGCTGTTATTAAGATTTCTGGGAGAGTGAGTTGGAATGTAGGTTATTCAGATCTTGGAAGATTACTTGCACAAAAGAATAATGACAAAGTTGAAGCTCTTTTTCTGCCTCTGCCTTTATACTGTGCTGATTTGATGGAGGATACTTTGTCAAATTCAGTGGTTTGGAAGATAATATGTAGAGGAGCAGTTCTAGAAACGCTCAGAGAGCTTGTCTTTCCTTGTGACATTGATCTGCCTTGGAAGCTGCATTTCTCAACCTGTAGGGTTGTTGATCTCAGGGATGAAGCAACTAAGAGCAGGACAGATGTCTTTCTTGGTGCTAGAATGAAACTTTTAAATGCATTAGCACAATGAAGCAAGCAAGTCTCATTACTTAGTTTGTCCTCTGGCTTTTGGTAAAGATAGTTAAAAAGGAGAAGAAAGGAAGAAAAATGGAGAAAACAGGGAAGGGAATGAAGTAAGTAGATTTTTATGTATTTTTTTAATGAAGGAAATGGTCTGAAGGAAAAAGAGCCAAACTAATTTACCATTCTAGCCTTGAATTATTTCTTGCAAAGCACTTCTAAAGCATCTGCTGAAGCTAATTGAGAGTGGCATTGCTCTCTTGACATGCATGTTGCTTCAGTGCAATGAAGGTTGTCATTGCACCAGACAAAAGATAGCTGCAAAACATTTCCACCTGCAAATGCGTATATTTCACAATGATGATCACGACCTATCCCGTTCCTCTTTTCTTTTAATTAAAAAAGTGCTCTTCAGCATTTATGTGAAGAGCATATATGTGAAAGGTCTTGAGTAGTTGGTCTTAAGTCTTACTCTGTCAGTTGCATGACCAGATCTGACCAACAGCAGTGTTCTTGTTGCAGTCCCTGCTTGTGAGAGGACAATTTTTTTTTTAGTTTGAGTCAGAAGTACTTGGTGATAACTGTGAAAGAATCAAGAGGCTTGCTAGGGATAGGCAAAGGAGCCTAAAGGAACTGGGTAGAACCTATTTTCAAAGCATGGAGTTGTTTACGATTTTTCTTAAAAACCTTACTAACAGCCTCAGAATCTAGCAAGAATAGGCATTTTGTTGTCAAGTCTCTCAAGATTTCTCACACTTGAACTTGGCAGTGGGAAGACTTACTGCATTTATGGATATGCCTTTGATAACTTCATGATCAGGGGGAGTTTTGGAGGATAGAATAAAATTATAAACCTGTAAATTCAGAAAGACTTAATATACTGTTCTCACAAAACCACTAATAATGCACTTATGGAAAGAAAACTGTATAAACTAGCACTGGCACATGTAGCCATCTGTTGGAGCAGGAGGCTGATATGGAAAAGGGATTGAAAATATTTTTTTAATCTTTATTTTTAAATCCTGTTCATATGGTTACAGAGGAGGATAGACAACAGATACAAGTGGGTAACGAAGTAAAAGAGTATAAAAACCACCTGTCACAATTTCTTGGGAGAGTGTTTATGTTCAGACACTTTCTCCACCGCTTTTCTGGTTACCAAGGCATCCTTGGCTCGTGCCTGGCACTGGAAGCTGCCTCGCCCACACTGACACCACTGCTGATCCTCAACTGTGCCCTCCTGTTTGGTTTATTGGAGGAATGAGGCTCCTACTTTTGGATGCAGCAAGTCTGGAAACAGGTTAATGGAAGCAGTAGCCTGGTTGCAATTTCAGGAAAGGCTTGCATGGCATATTGCATTACATACCACTGTGACAAATGTGAGCACTGTGCAAGTGAAAGGAAGAATTTATTTGCCAGGCTTTATTACTAACACAGTTACTGTATTTTGGGGCATCAGTACAGAAATAGAGCAAAATGCCTCTTTAGATCAGCTCAGTTGAGTCTGTGTCTCTTTTCATGAGCATTAGAGGCGGTCAGGACTTCGGTGTGACCTTTATCTGAGACCCTGTCCTTAGGTGACTCCTCCTGACGTCTGTTGTCACAGAACAGGGTTTTGCTTTGAGTACATATGAAGGCTTTTATAGACCTAAAATCTCATCCAGACTCTCTTGAAAACTGGACCTTTTTTCTCTGCAAGGAGAGGAAAATCAACTTTAATGGGTTGGAAACTCACTTTTCTGAAGTTAGGCTGTGCTATGAACAGAAAAAAAAAATTTTGAAATGGTCAGCTTTTCCTTGCCATGTTGAGGGGATCTAAAATAATTTTCAATAACTCCTGATTTCAGGTTTGTGCTGGATTCAGGAATTATGCTAATATTTAGGTATCAAGTTAGCAGAATAAATATGTACTATATTGCAGCTCTTGGTGTGTTGGTGGTCAAAGGAAAGAATTGTGTAACCAGTTTTAACTTCTAGTATAAAATCTTATTTGCTTTGATGCAGGTAAAAATCTTTTCACATTTTTATTAAACTGGGATTCCTACCTGATCAGTTGGTCTTTCTGTGAGAGTGACTTTTTTCTCACTTGGCAATTCAGCATAGACATTTAATCTGCTCATTGAGTTCAGTGTTTCAGACAAACACAGAGAATTAATGTCAGAGCTTCTAGTTCAAAAATTCTCCCATCTGGCACTTCAGTGACCTTTTTATATTCGCCTTCTTCCATATGACAATGACAGTTGGTTTAACATCAGCTTTGACTTCGGAAATAAAATGGCCATTTTGGGTGAGTGCCTTTGAGATGGGCTGTGGGAGGTGTACGAATAAGTTTGTGATAGGTACAGCAAGGAACACACCATATTCCCAGATACCATTTCCAGTCTCTGAGCTCTGTTTTCAGTTGCATTTGCTAGTGTGTATCTAGCATTGCTAGTGATCTCTGTATCCAATTAAAGTTAAATAAACATTACCCAAGAATATGGATTATAGTTCTGTGACACAGAGAGAGGCCATCAGGAGAAGAAAAGAAGTGTCTTATTTTACAACCATGTTGTCCTTGCATCTTCCTTCCCCCACTCTCCCCCCCCCCCCCTTTTTTTTTTCTATCTTGCTCAAGTTCTCTTTCTGCTTCTTTTAGCTGGGCCCATCAAGTGTTCAGACCAAAGGGCTGGTGTAGGTGATTACAGGGGGGGTGAGTGTGCTCAAGGACCTCTTTCAAGTATGAGCCTGATTGCACTGGTAGCTCCGGTATGAGCTGGCTGGTGATGTCGTGCAGCATTACATGCTCTACTTACCCTTTCACAATTTTATTCGCTCTCTTATCTCATCTCTTGTTCTTCATGGATCTTTTGCCGTATTGTAGAGTTCTCACCAACTGAGCTCTCTTCTCAACCTGTGCATGTTTCTGCTTGTGGGTGCAGCTTTCATTTGCTGACCCTCTCTTGGGGAGGATGGAGAGTGCTACCAGATGGGCCAAGAAGAGGCAGGCAAGACTTTTGTTTAAAATGAGAAAGAGCGTCCCTATTGCTTTGTTCTGCAAAGAGAATGAATCTGCAGATAGCTGCGTTTTTATTTTGAACAAAACTGCTTATAATACTCCAGAACATTCCCAAACTGTGTTTTATAAGTAGCAAATGTCAAATTCCAGGGATGCCAGAATCTGCAGATGACTTGTGTTCTCAATTGCCATGGTACCAAAGCAAGATAGAAAATAACATGCTTATAAAAGGTAATAAAAACTCGTATCCAGATAGGATTTTTCCAGTGAAAATTAATGGCAGACTTACATTCTAAGCAATTCAGCTGTTGAATCACTAGTCACATAACTATATATATTTTTTCTTTATACATCTCTCAGCTAAATGCAAGTGCTAAGTCTTATTGTCTGTAATAATGAGATTGTTGCACTACTTCCAGCAGGCTTTGGCTCTACAAATTATAATCTATATCTTCATAACATTTCACTTTAAAAAGCCCAAGTGCTTTACAAACTTAATTAGCGCTCCCAGTTTCTGCTTGTGATAGGGGCAGAATCACTGTTGCGAACAGAAAAATGGAATTGTGGAGAGGTTAAGTGACTTCCTTACCTCACATCACTCAGTAATTTTAGTTTTTTTTTTCTTGCTGCATGCTAGATATTGGGTTTTCCCTGTATCTGGTCCTTTCATACTACACCTCCTGGAACGGTGCAAATGTGTGGAATGCAGATATTTCATTCAGATTTTTCAGTGGCAGTTTTGGATGTTCACTCTGGTATTTACCCAACCAGTCACTTTTCCCCTGGATTTACGCAGTGGCAATGATCGATAGAAAATAGTAGATGATTGACAATTCTTTTGATATTTTAGAGAAGTCCATAGCCACTGGATGACCAAACCAAACATTTATAGGACGGCAAATGTAGGAATTTAAACCCAGATATAATGCATCTTCTTGAAAGATGTGATGAGCTCCAGAGTAGGGTGTCTTTACACTATACAAGCATTTGAAACGTTTTTCTTCTGTGTGGTAGGATTCTGACCTGGTCTGCCAGAATTGGTTGTTCTTTGTTACTGAGGATATCTTTATTCACATGAATAAAATCCACTGATATGGGACAGTCTATATTTTACTAAGTACCCGAGCAGGTGATTAATTCCGGGGTCATTCATGACTGTTTTAAAATTCATGAGCTGTAAGACTATAAATTACTTACATGGTTTAACTGATCAGTCTCACTCTTTCAATGCTATATGACTTTAAACAGTAAATGAATTAGTCTAGCAACCTTTAATTCTAAGAATCCTGTTTCTTTGGGCCTCTTAATTTTGCTGACATTGATGAAGTGAAAAAATCTTGCATTGAAACTGTATCACAGTAACTACATCTGATGCACCATTTATTATTTTCACATTAATCCCACATGCAGATTAAGGAGTATTGCTTGAAATGAGATATAAGGTGATTCAAAGAGGCATCTTTGTTTAGAAATGGTTCCATGAATGATTTACTGATTTTTATTTATTTAATGGGGCTTATTATGGAGCTTTACACATGGAGCAAAAATACTCTTCTTGTGATTTCAGTCTCTTAATTTCAGCAGTATTCTTTATGGGAAAAAAATTGGCCAGATGCTGACATTATGTTTTGAGATATGATAAGTACCATGATGTTAGGGTGGAGGCTGTAGCCCTATGGTCCATACTGATGTAATGATGACTAAGCCTCTTTATCCTAGAGCAGCCTTGGGATCTTCTCAAATTGATTGTGAGACAGGAGCAGGGGGAAAAAATACTGTCCAAGCTGTGTTGTTGTCTGTCACACATTGTCTTCAGATTCTGATCAGCAACTAAGAAAGTGGTAAAGTATAAGCTATGTTGTGCTTCTCTGTGGTTTTAACATGAGGAGTTCTTTCTTTAATGTTCTGGCTCTTTTTGCCTTAAATAAATAAAAAACCACAGAGAAACACTAAAATAACTTTTAATATCAAGCTGCACTAACTTTTGTGGTGCTGCATTTTTTTTTGCTTTACATCGCCAGAATCTGTGATAGCTCAAGTAATTACTGAAATTGACATGAATGGTCTGATTTTCTAGATAAACCTTCTTTTGTGATTTCTTTTAAAAGTAGGCAAGAGCTCTTCAGGTAGCTGCAAAGTGGTTGTTTGTGCTGTGGGTTTTTAGTGGCCAAATGTCTCATCATCATGTCTCATTTTGTCTTATGTTTTTAGTTGTGACTGAGTACGTAATTGTGGGCAAATTTTAAAAGTGGGTTTATTTCAGTCATCAGAGTGTGGAGAATGGCTTGGCAGCAGAATGTGAACAACTTGAGGAAGTGCAATAATGTATTTGACATTGATGATCCATATGTGAGAAATGTAATGGGCAGGATGCTCATGGAGAGGTGCTGCTATTGGACCACAATTGGGCTGACAGGGATCTTTTTCCCAAGATCTGGAAATCAGATCTGGGATCAGGGACTCTCAGCTATTAATGCTATTGCCTCACTGAGTAGGAATAGTCGTTGCTATTATCCAGATTAAATCTTTTTTCCCACAAGATACCAAGTCCCTGGACAGTTTCTGAGTGCTGTTTTGGAGGTGCTTTTCCAAAGAGTAACTTCAAATACAAAAAAGGAGTTTCTGTAGGACCAGTCTGTTTTCTGTGTAGAAGAGCAAAACTCCTTAAAGGGAGACAGGTATTGGAGCCTAATTTAGCCTTTTCATCTTAGAACCAAAGCAGAGACTTTGGGGGTGAATGTTCTATATGTGAAGTTATCTGGTGTGAATACCATACATATATTCCCATTGTTTTGTCTTACCTTTTTTTTCCTTTTAGATTTTTTTTTGTTTTGTTTTTAATATCATCTGCTCCTTGTCTTGGCCCCTCTCTTGCCATTTTTGCCAACATCTGTTTTTCGTCATGGTTCTCTGAGGTACTGGGATTCCTGCAAGGTTGGAACCTTGGTGACAAAGGAGCTATTTCCTCTTATTTTTCATGTCTGGGGCCACCTAACATGCCCAAAGTCAGAAGTGGTGAATAGTCCAGTGAACCTCTTGAGACTTTTCTGTCTGATACAAGGTTTGGAAGGATAGTAATGTTTGCTTGAACAATCCATAGATGATGCAGGTTTTTCTGTGTATTCTATGTTATACCTGTAATAATTTATAGCCATTAAGTGTATTAAGTTGATTGGCTTATTTTTAAATCGTGTTTCCTGTAAAGAAGAGTGAAGGCATAAATGAAGATCCCATACCTCTGATCCCCATAATTATGAGATCTGCTGGCAAAAATACCCCATCTGAAAGAGATAACTGTGGTTCCATTGCCCTACTTTTAAAAGCCAAATAGTTTTGGAAATAGTTTTACCTCAGAAAATTATGCCTTGAATGTAGTTTGTTGTGGGAGAAACGCAAAATCATGGCAGTAACTCCTGAAGGGGAAGGAATCATTTTACGTGTTGATACACCTTAATGTTTCCTTATGTGATGACTTGTTTTAAAGAAATGACAATTAAAACTGCTTAATGACTCATGCAGTTGGCTGGATAGAGGTTTCTTTAAATGCACAGCATATTCATACTGAATGTTTCTTCCTCTTGATTGCATTTTATAAAGCATAATTGTCATCTCTTATATGACAAAACAAGGTATCACTTGTGTTGTCTCTACATACATTTGAGGTCAGTACTTTTAATAGTTAAGGTCCCATTGAACATCACATCTTCATGTGGCACCAGTTTTTGACTGTGGTGGCATGTACAGCATCTCAGTGAGTGTCTGGGCTCCACTGTTTTAAGTACAGCATTACACAGATAGGGAGGACTAATGAATCACAGAGGTTGACTTCCTATATGTAAGGGGTTGTTTAACTTTGTTTTTTATTCTGGTAACTGTAGCTAAATCAAATATTCAACAAAATCATCCAGTTTTGAGGCTGCATTGGAAAAAGATAGATAGTTTCCACAACTTTCTGGATTGTCGTCTTCACTGAGGTGCACAAGGGTTGTTCTGTGTGTAAAGGAAGGGTTAGTAGAAGCATAGTGCCCACTCTGAAGTACCTGTGACTTATGTAGATAGAACAAATGAATTGAGATAAAAAGAAAAGTCCGGTCTTAGGCGTGGCAGAATGTACTTAGAGGGAAAGTCTGACTATCCCAGAGGATCACACAGGAGCATCTGAAAGATTCTGAAAATGAGCTGGTGTTCTTTACGACAAATATGGTGCTTTAGCTGGAAAATGGTCTTTAACTCTCTTATGCAAAAAGAAATCTGGAAATGAGAAGGTGTGTTAGGCTTCTCCTGACTACCAGCAAGGAGCTACTGGGTGGTAGACACTGGTTTACAGGTCTAACACCTTCTGATGCTAAGTATTTGTACATATCCCTTGGGAGGCTGGAATTTACAAGCAGCAGTTATGCAGTACAAGGGAAAATTATATTTAAAAGACTGAATTAATGTAAAAAAAACTCAAACTCATAATGTTCCTAAAAGTGGTATGGTCAAGCTGGTGAAATCTATGATCATTTGTATGCAGAGGAAGATTTCCAAAATATGCTTTGTTTCAGTTTTTCTTAGCACACTGTTGCTTTTTTGCATGTTAAGCCACTACAGAATAAGTTGTACCCTTGGCTGGAGCACATCAGCAGCCTGTCAGCACTCCTGCTGACCAGGGGCAAAACCTGCTCTACTGTGGCAGCTTAGCCTTGCTGATGGAGAGAAACATGAAACCACCAATGAGTTTATTGTGTCCTTAAGTTGGTTACAGCCAGTGCTCAGTGCTGACCTTTTAGACCTGGTCCTTTCTGATTTCACAGAACAGATTTCCGGCATGAAGTTGGCCTGTCAATGGACTTGGCCTGTCAATGGCAGAATGTAAAACAAATGCTTAAATATTGTTTCTCTTCAGTGTTTCATAGGCAGGGTAGACAGTTTGGAAATGTGTACCCTTTAACAGCAGCATAAGCTTAGCTTTGTTGGCTTCAACAGTGTGCTCTGGTCAGCAGCCATTTGGAGAGAACGCTTTATTTCTGCCAAGGAAATATTGATATCGGTGAGAGAAAAGTGATTAATTAAACCTCTTGTCAGCTCTGGCAGGAGATGTGCTGCAGTTGCAGAACAGGCAGATGGGCATGATGAGCAGCCTCTACTTTTGCATTTCTCTGCAGTCCTCAGACATTTCCACAGGTCGCAGTGGTGTCCAGCCTGTGCATCCACCAAGGTGTTTGACTTTTGAGTGGGGAGCTGCTTGGTGCTCGTGCTTAGTCATTTGGAGGTTGGCAGTTGGCTATTATAAGATGATGGTGGGGATTTTTATCTTACTCCAGATTCAGTCAAGTGGCCTGAAGGCCGAAGTGCCTCCCTTCAATATCTAATTCCAAACTATTACTGCTTCCAGTCAAGACAATAGTAACAAATGCTTACATGGCCCACATTAGAACTAGACATGGATATTTTCCAGTGGGAAAAAGAACCTAGAAGCAGCATTCATGGCATTATTAGCATTATGGTGTGTTTATAGCTGTGTATTCCAAATATTTTAATCTGCTACACGTGCCTTGTTAACCTGAAGGGAAGACAAGTATCGCTTTGGAACTTTTTGTCCATATCTCCTGCCCCTGCTTTCTAGATCACAGGGTTTCAAATGCTGAGAAACACTGATTTATTTGCATCCATGTTGATTAAGCAACATGGAAGTGCTGCTATGGTAATTTCAATTTGCATTAATTTAAAACATCTTTGTTGGTAGCAAACATTGCAAGAACATGGAGATGACCATGGGAAGTATGTGGATACGTCTGTGCATGTGAATTGTTTTAGGGAAAAGAAACCAATTAGTTTTACAAGACTAATTAAAAACTCTTTGCGCAGCAGCTCTTTGTCTTTTCTCTCTGAAGTAACAGACCAAAATTACATAATTGTCTTAATTTTAGCCCGAAAAAGAATTATCATTTGGAATGAAGGGGGACCTTTCCTTTTCTCAAGGAAGTTATAACTTGGTGAAGTTCTAGTCTTGGAGAAATCACTTTAGTGAGAAGAAATTCGAACCCTTGTAATGCTTGGTTTGTGACAGTAGTGGTGTCCTTCATTAGAGCTGACCTGGTATATGATCATTTGGCCAGATGGCACAGTGCAGGAAACATACTTTAAATTTTTAATGTCAAAAAGAAATCTTTCCTCTACTGTTACAGTGGATCATTAAAAAATAAAAAAAATCAAAAAAACCCAGGAAAACCAAAAAAACCCCCAAAAACAAATGCCAAACCCCACAAGGTATAGTCACCCAGTATTTCTATAAACAATTGAAGTAAGTTGGATTTCAAGGCACAGAATTGGTCTGGGAAGATGGCAAAGAATAATTTTTTGGAGAAGTTTTTGGAGATACTTTGGGTTAGGAGGGAAGACTCCTGATTAAATCTTAATTTCTTTTTTTTTTTATATTAACTGCTTTAGAATGACACATTTTCAAAAATTAGGTTAGATTATAGGTGCATGAATGGAATATTATGCTTGTTATATTGTTTTTATCTGAACAGTTCAATTGACAGCAAATTAACACTATCCTTAAACACATGCAAATGTCTTGGAAAAAGCACATTGTAGATTACTTTGATTTGTCTTGCAATTCAAGGAGCCTCTTGGGTCTGCTTGTGTCACACTTCATAACTTTTCCCTGTAGCCTGAAAGCTGAAACTATTTCTTTTCTTTCCAAGTAAAAGTCAAGTCTGTTATGGGTGAAAACAGAAGCTGAGGCCTCAAACACAACCCCTCACCAAGAGTGTAATTTAAAAAAATGTCATATGTATTGGAATGTATTGAAATTAAAGCCAGAAACGTACATGACTGGAGTATCTAAAGCTGCTGTTTTGCTCATTTTGTGCTTTTGAACTTACCACAGCGTATTTTGATAGCTCAAGCAGCAAGTGGCAATCTTTGGAGCTTGGCAGAGTCATACCTCACGGTAACAAAGAATTGAACTTCTGTGCTTTAGTGTGCCATTAAGGTGCAGTCTCACGTTTCAGTGCCTGGGAATTGATTTACTGATTTGATTTTCTGAGACATATGGTGATAATAATAATAACACTGTATAAGCATTATTTAAAAATACAATAATATACCGGTATTGAATCTTTGGAAAGCCAGCACCAGCCAGTGCACACACAAACTACCATCGTTTATTTTAGTTTAGTCTCATCCAATTTTGAACAAATGGAAATCAATACTGCTTGTGGATATCTGTGGCTAGATTGGAGAGAGAAGTGAGTGGTGGTGTTGCCAAGAACACATTGTACAATAAAACACAAATGTATGAATTTATGTATGTTCCGCTCTTGCCGTCCTTTTTCAGGATCTTTTAGTGCATTGTACAAAGATAGGCTTTTTATAGTTACTACTGTGGTGTGTATGTCCCCTATGTAAAATGTGTGTGTTGTTCTCAATTTTAACATAGAAATAGAAAGTGAATGCTTATGAAGTTCAATGCCTTTTTTGATGCTGGCTGGTGCATGGAATGGTATCAACTTTAAGCCTGTTAGAGTCAACAAATTATGTTTTTTCTTTTCAGATATGTGTCACAAAGATGTCTACACGGAACTGCCAGGGAATGGATTCAGTGATCAAACCTCTGGATACAATTCCTGAGGATAAAAAAGTTCGGGTTCAGAGGACACAGAGTAGTTTCGATCCGTTTGAGAAACCAACTAATCAAGTGAAGAGGGTTCATTCAGAGAACAACGCTTGCATTAACTTCAAAACTTCATCTGCAGGGAAGGAATCACCTAAAGTCAGGCGGCATTCCAGCCCCAGCTCTGTAAGTGCACAGTCCTGATACCTCCACATGTACCAAATGGTGGAATTAGAGGCACCAGATTAATGTTTTCTTGGTTAAGAAGGGTTTGTTTACTTGGAAACAACAAAGAAAAAGCTCATAGCTGCTGTTAAATGTTCTCCGTAAGTATTTGTAGTGCTATTAATAAAATAAAATCAGAAAATAGAACTTGAAAAAGAACATGAATTATGAAATTCCTTTCAGATATTAGTTAGGGTGTCTTACAGGATTTCTAAGCATTTTCCTCTCCTTACCCTGGTATGTCATTACAGCTGCTATAATGTTTATGCAGCAAATTTGGCAGAGGATTGCTTATTTGTGAAGAGGAACTCTTTCCCATGAAGTTGAAGAAACCACATAAATTGCCTTTTTGATTTTTAGATTTTGGTTTTAGAGAAACAGATCAGATTTGACAGATTTTGTTTACATTTTATAATTCTCTTTTCAAAGTCAAGTAGCAAAAATAACATTTATTTCCCTGTCAGAAACTCTGTGAGAGAGAGAGAGAGGGAAGAGAGAAAAACAACAGAGAAGGGTTTGGGAACACATCATAATAGTTTTATTCTCAAGTATTTTGAAAGAAAATAGATAAATAAAATGTCATAGCTTTCATGAATAATGCCCAGAACAGATTTCCCCCAAAAGACCTTCAAAATTATTGAAAAACTATTTCTGTTATGCTTTGGCAAGAAAAATCCATAATAATGTGACCTTTGAGTTGAAGACTGCAGATCTAAGTAGAACGGGTGTAACACTTCAAATCTTACTTGGTGCGAAACAATTTAAAAGGTTGATTGCCTCTTCTTTTTTCTTTTCTTTCTTTTCTTTGTTTTGCTCTATCTTCTGGACATCTTCTGTCCTCCCTACAGAAGTTTGACTGAAGCCTGTCAGACTTCTAACGAGAAATGACAAGAGATTCATTTTCTGTAGATGAGCTGTGTTTAACCCATGTGAGTTTAGCCGGTAAGATGTCACGCCTCCAGGGGACTGTCCTTTTTAGAAAAGGTTACATTTTAAAATGTAACCATCTGTAGCAAAAACAAATTTGCTTTTTCATCATCACTTGGCATTATATAGCTGCTGCCAAAGATGTCTCTAGTGTATTCCATCTGAGTCCATGACAAAGAGTTCTTACCATAAAACTTTTACAATCATTAAGAATGGATGAATCTATTTGCACTGTGTTTACTTGTTTGTGATGCCTGATTATTTTTTGGCACCACAACTATTAATTTGAATGACTTTTTTTTAAAAATCTTAAGTATTTTGTGGTATTAACTCACTCCTCATCTTTGCTGTTCCTCTTAGAAACTATTACTAATTTCTGTTAATGTTTTTGACATTCTTTTGTTAACACTGAAGGGTTTCAGTTGCTTTGCTTCCAGAATTTTGAAGCAGGTGTTTTTGAAACTGTGTTTTTGGCATCTTGTTCTTTTCCAGAGGGCTGGTACTGTACTGCATCCATACAACCTCCTATGATCCCAGTGTTTTCTTATGTAAATGACATTAATGCTTCCTCTACTAGTATGCTGCTGGTTAGAGTCCTAGCTAAACATATGCTTTTGTTTATCTTCATCTATGCTGATTCACACAGGCTTGCTGGATACAGGAGGTGCAAAGGAATTTCTTGTAATACAATTCTCATTTCTCAACTTCCTGTAATTCTCTCTGATTTTTATAGCTCTGTTTGGTGAACTCAGTTCTTCCTTCTGCTGGAGGCATTGTTAGTAATTTTTGACTTTTCCTTACAAGGAAGAGCACTTGGAATAATGAAAGTGTTCATGCCCATGAAGAGGGAAGGGCAGTTCACAACAAAATGTGGTGTTAGCCCTCTGCTGATCAGGTCACACCTGGTCCTGCCTGGTAGAACTGAGTTCAGCCATCCAAGGCAGAGATACAGTCAAGATGCTTCATTCCCATTCCCAGAACCTGAATACATTGCTTCAGGCAGTAGATGCCCTGATGCACATTTTATTGAGTGATGCCTGTGTGGTTAGTTGCAGAAATGTATCATTCCGTGGTTTTGAATTATACTTGAATTAACAGAGGGTTTAGGGTTTCATCTTTTTTTTCTAGCCCTGATGTTGTCTAGCAGATGCCCTTGCTTCTTGCTCTTCTGATCATTACATCTTTTTCTTTCATGTCAGCTGCATATTTTCCCTTACTGAGTTCATACTTGGTTCTCTGGAAATTCTCCTCTGGTACAGGTTATACCAGTCTGAATGAGCATTTCAGTTTCTGTAAATGATCTTGAACATGCTATGCCCTCTGGGCCATACGGGCTACAGTTGTGGAGTTATGTTTCAGTTTTGGCTCTGCTTCCTGTGAGCTTTATTTTAAGAAATTCTGATAGAGATATGCTACCTTCAATTTGCACTTTCTCTTCTTGATTAGTAGAGGAACTGAATTAGAAATAAGCTTCCATTTAGTCTTTTCCTTTCATCATTTAAAGTCCTCCGTAGCCATCAGGTGTGGAAGTGATGTCTTACAGAAGGTACATGGCCGAGGCTTGCAGTCTCCGTATCACTCACTGCTTCTGCTCAGGTAAAAGTCCTTTATTTGTCTCAGAAAAATAACATTTTTCAAAATGTGACCTGAAAGACCTTGTTTATAATGCGCTGGGGTAGTAGTTTCTGCTTTGATTAATTTCAGAAGCTTTATCACCTCTCTGACAGGTATCAGTTTCAGTGTTTGGTAAAGATCACAAAATGCTCTGCAGGTGGTATGTTGCCCATTTTGTGTTGTCCGTACCTTTGAAATGCTCTGCACTTTGTGGTGAGAAAGATGAAACACAGACAGAGGTTTGGGGAAGCTGGAGCTCCATGATCCTCCCACAGATTATCACTTTGAAAATAAATCTCTTACTTTTGAACATGAATTATTTTTCTGCAGTTAATGTTGCACCTTGTTGTGACCTGGTAGAATTCCTGCATAGTTAATTAGTGCAGTAGTGTACAGACACAATTTAGCACTTTTTGTTTGTTTGTTCTTACACGACAAGCTTAATTTTTACACTTAGAATCCTTCCACCTTCTCCCCTTACTCTGAACATAAGAGAACGTCTATGAGAGTGATTTCCAAACTCCTGAAGCTGATTGAAACTGTATGTTATTGTGGTATGAACTGTCCATCAGAACACAATTATTCCTTTATCACATCAGAATAGTGGATAACTTGGAGGTATGAAGTAAGTGTTTGCCTACCTGTGTGTTGCCTGTCAGCCACTGTTAGAAGGAAATTTGGCTTGACAAACCTTTCCTCTGATCCATCCCAACACAAGTGTGTGTATATACATATATACATTATATACATATAGCTATAGTTGTATTTATCCATCTCTCCCCCTCTCTGTTTATATCTATCTTTCTAAAAATCTCATGCTGAGTCCTTTGTCTACCAAGGCAAGAAAAAGCTTTTCTTTTCTCCATAAATGAAGAAAAGGTAATACTACAAAATAACCTGGACAAAATAAAAAAATTACAACTGAAAAACAAACACATGCCACTCTTTCCCAAATAGCTGGTTTTAAAAGATGGTTTGACTGTAATTAGCTGAAAACTTTGAGATCCATGCTCTTTAGACACATGATCAAACTCTCCAGTTCAAGGTAAAGTTTTGGTGTATTCAGAGTACACATTTTATACACCAAAATAGTACTTTTGCACCATATGTAAATAGAATATTGCAAGCTGTATAAACTAGCCATCTGCTCAAGATTTAGTTATGTAGTGATACACATCAGTTTGTTCTCCTTGAATAGCTTAAGCTCCCTGGTGGTGAATGTAAATGTCATGCTAAGGTGTATGTTCCTGCCTCTCAGTTATTTTTTAAAAACAAAATCAAGCAAAACACTAATGTTCTGCTAACCCAGATAAATGTAAAGAACCCAAACATTCAAATAAAAATAATTGTATAAGCAATTCTTTACTGCATTCACTCTGCACTCTTTTTGGGCCAGCAGCTTTTCTTCAGTTTCTGTAACTTTAATTAATTTTCAGTCCTGATACATGCAACTTTCCTCCAAAAGGTGCGAGCAAAAAGGCTTGAATCCTATAATGATCCTACTGATCCTGTTAGCACTTTGCAAATCAGTTGTGTAAGAAATCTAGCTCTAAAATAGATACTAATGTCAGGATTTTTTCCGAAAGTAAGGCATCATTTCTGTCTGCCCAAATAAGTACTTGCTGTGCCATTCTTGCCTCTCTTCCTCTTCAGGTGCATGCAACCTTCTCCAGTTAGGAACCTGTTAATTACTAGGGTAACTGCATCCTTCCAGTTGATATGTCTTATGGAGGTAAGATAATTTCAGAGTTCAGTGTAGAGAGTGGAATTTACTGGCACAGAGGAAGCGTTAATAATCGTTAACCTGAGGGATACTCTCTACATGAAAAGGCAGATAAAATATGGCAGTTGAGCCAGCTCCTGTGCTCTAATAGCCTGGAGAACAAGTGAACAGCTTTAAAAATTGCATCCAGCCCCTTCCCAGAGAGCTCTATGGTTGCTTCTGCCCAGGTTGCTCTTAATTGATGGCTATGTGTTAAAGGGTTAGGAAGATGCAAGCAACAGAATGGGATCAGAGGCGGGGAGAGAAAAGACTGAGGCTTGGTTTGTATTCTTGAACATCTTTGTATCCCTTGAACATTGCCCTAGAAAACAGTCCATCTTTCAAGGTATGGTCAAATTTGCCTATTATTATAAGTTGGATACAACTGGCAATGAGTGTGAAAATTGCATATGGTTTTGTGAAAGAAGGTTTACTCTTCTGACAAAGAAGATGACAAAATGGTTAAGAAATAATTATTATCTTTCATTCTTCTGATTTAATCTCAGTTGAGCTTCTTGGCCTACCTTTTACATTCAAGCTTTTCTAGCAATGAATTTATTATTCACTTTTGATTTTCTTTAATTTACGGAGGTACTTTGAAAATAATATTTTTCTCTTAATGATAGTTTTAGATTGAAGTTTAATATCCTGCAGTTAAAAAAAAGGGTCTATTTAAAACTTAGACTCGGGAGTGTGACGGTTAAGTGTGACATTCACAAGCTGTTCTGCAGTTATGAAAAATGCATGAGAACATAACCCACACAGCTTCTATAGGAATAGTCAGGTGATTTTCAGTGTAATTTTCCATTAAAGCTTTCTTTATTACATAGATTTTGAAAAATTCTGAGAAATAGAGGTATTCATGTGGCAGTGTAGTGCAAGGATTCATACTGCTTGTTCTTGGATTAAGCCTATTATCTGTCCTACAGGCTGTATCAATGAAATGGCCATTTGAAACTACATGGTCAGAAAAGACAGTTTCTTCTAATTTCTTTTTTCCTCTGTTATTTTTAGTACTCTCACGTCAGTTTGAAATACTAGCTTCTTCTATTTCTGTGCTCAACATTTTGGCATACTCTTTCTATCCTTGTTACTATGATCTGTATTTCCTTAACCAGAGGGGAAAAAATATCTAATCTCAGTTACTGCAAGCCATGCTGCTAAAAATGCTCACTCCCTGTGCTCAGTGGTGCTCTTAGACTAAACTAGCACTAGCAAAAATGTAGACTTATAATAAGAAAGCTACCTAATGAAAACTATTTTCAAGGAAAGTGAAACATGAAGGCAAACAAGTAAAATTCCCGGTGAGTTTCCTGAAGGGAAAGATCTGCGCTGTTCTGCGCTCCAGTTGCCAATGTCCTCTTGGGGATAACATGATCTACCACAACCTATGCTGACTTTCACAGTGACTTGGGACTATGTTCTTCAGAGGCATGAGGACCTTTACTCTCTTCTGTCATAGTAATTAATTTAGCTTTCCCATTTGAGTTCTTTGGAAGATTTCTCTGTAGTGTGGAAGTTCACTTTGCAGTGAGTTTTCCAGTTGTATCAATTTCTTGTTGACTGGTTGTTTACTGCCTATTTAACGTTTTTGCTGTTAGATAGTTCAGTCTTGGTCACATATGCATCTAGGTGTTTGGGTTTTTTCTTAGCTTTGTAAGTTGGGGTTTTTTTTGAGTTTTTTTTTGAAGCAAATGCAGAGCTCTAACATGTAGCAACAGGCTTCGAGATGCCCAGTTAGTCCCAATGATGTTTAGTACATAGAAAGGTTTTCAAGCACTGGAACAGACTGCCCAGGGAAGTGGTTGAGTCAGAATCCCTGGAGATATTTGAAATATGTATAGATGTGGTGCTTGGGGACAAATGTGGTGGGCTTGGCAGTGTTAGGATTAGGGGTGGACTTGGTGATCTTTAAAGCCTTTTCGAACCTAAATAATTCTGTGATTCTCTGTTAGTGTTTTAGAGGGTTAAAAAGCAGTAAGAAGGCGCAGGAGAAATGGAAAAATAGTAGCTATAGAAGTATTGTAAGGTTAGATCTTCAAAAAGAAGCTTTGAAAAAACTTTTACCAAAATACGTGTGTTCAGCTAAAACCAGTACTCTTGCATTGAGAAATGTTGTCTGGGTCAAATTTGGGATTGCATCAGTTACGTAAAATACAGAGGAATATCTTGTGAGTCTGCTGCTTGTGCTGTCTGTCAGTGGCTGATGCAAACACTGTACATCTGATGTGCTCTGGATATGTCTCACTCACTCTGTGTATTTCAGTCAACAACATCCCAGGCACTGTAAGGGACTCCTGTGATTTAACAAACACAAATCTCTGTGTAAATGTATTCCCATATATTTTACCAGAAGGAATAAAATACTTTGGAAGAAGAAATTGTACTTAAAAGTGAATTTTCTATATTTGATTTTAATATTAGCATTTACTGAAAAAGACACCAACCTCGCTGTAACAAGGCATAGTTTTTAAACAGAAATGGATGAGAAGGATAAACTAATGTAGAGAAACCTGAATAATGAAATTCATGTCCACGAAGCTGAAAAAATACCCAGATGAATGGAGGACTGTAATAATAAAGGAAAGTAAGGCTTAAATGGTTATAGTTTTCAGCAGTCGTGTGGAACTTCAAATTATTTCGATTCCTTCCATAGCCCTTTATTTTGATTCCTTTAAGCTTAAAACTTAAACTTTGAAAAGTTTCTTATTTTTGCGTTATTTCAGTCAGTATTCACCTCCTTTTTATCCAGCAATAAAAGAAAATGTAAGAAGCGTCTGAACTTCTTGATATATTAATTATGTAATTAGAAGTTTGAATTAATGTATGAGATTTCATTTCAAAAAATTGAGAAAATGTTGGGGAAATGGTTAATCTGCCCCTTCATTTTCTAGAGTAAATGCATATGCTGAGTGTTTTCGTGTTTCATTAAGAAGTATCATGGAAATTATATATATTAATATATATTTTTTTTTGCCTCAGAATTTATTTAAATTTTTTGGATAAAATCCTCTGAAGTGCTTTTACAAGATTACAAATGCCAGGAAAAGCAATGTCGATTTTCCCAAAGGGAGATCTGACGCTGGAGAACCTGGGCAATCCACTCTAGTGGTGCAGCTGGAGCAGGGCTGAGCTCCGCTGCAGAGGTGCTGGCACCTGGGAAGGGGAAGGGGTCTGCCCGGTGGTTTTGCTGCACATGGGGCAGGGGTGGCTCAGGCCTTGGGTTTGGGCTGTTTCTGGGCTGGTACCCAGCGTGAGCAGGCACTGGACAGGGGGTGGGGACTGTGTGGGGATGGTGGCAGGTCAGCCTTGCTGCCCCAGAGCTGAGCCCAGGGCACAGGGCTTTCTCTTGTACCCTCAGGAGTGAAATGTCCTCCTGATCCGGCCAATGCCAGCTTTTAGAGTTTTGCCCATTCTTGGTGAGGATGCAGCAGCTTCCAGGAGGAGAATGAGTCAAAAGTCATGACTTTCAGTCTGTGCTTCTGGCAGCTGGACGACAGAGAAATGAGCTTGAGGTTGTAGAAATAATTATTGTTGTTGATTTACTGTGTGGTAATGGATTAAAGGCATCCTGTTTCCTCTCAAGATCTTAAGGCTTTACAAGTTGTTGTGACCTTTAGATTATGGTTTCCAGAGGTAGGGAATAAAAGTAAATCTCAGTGTGAAAATAAGAATGGATGTGAAACACATGTATAAACCCTGTCCTTTTTCTGTCTTGCTATGAGAAGCCAACAGTGAACTATTCACTGTTAACTAGGGCAGCATTTCCACTCCAGACAAAGCTACTCACTGTGTGTTCATTGCAGCCTGCCATGTGGGAAATTGTGCTCCCTCTTCATTAGATGCAAGACATTTTAACATCTAATCACTTTTTTCTGAAGTTTTTTTAATGTTGCATTAGTCCATAATTGGGTAGTTAAATGAGAAGGCTACTTGAATAAATATTTTAGTCACCTCTATTAGTGACATCTATAATAAAACTGTGATTTTAAAAATCCTAAAATTTGTTTTTAACCAGGCAGAAGGCCTTTTTAAGCACAGATTGGAAACCAAGAATATTGCTGCCTTATCTATAATGAAGTGTTCCAAATAACGTGGCAGGAAAAAGATCTGAGAGTTTTGAAATGACAAGTTTGTGTAAGTCTATTAATACTTAGGAATTGGATAGCAAAAATAATAGGTTGCTCTTTGTATTGGAGAGAGGCAAAAGGGCTCAATTTTGCAAACATACACTTGTATATCTTTATATAATTTGATAGAAAGCTGGAATGTTAATATCAGAAAAGGTGTATGGTTGCCAAAGTGCCAGAATTTTTGCACAGAGCAAATGAAGAATAGTTGAGTAAAGAAAATGTTTGTGTTTTCTGTCTAATGGTTGATTGGGTGTGGTGGACAAGTCAGATTACCTAAGATGCCCCTGTCTGTTTAAATAGAAGCAATTTTTAGGGTCAGTTGATTTAAAACTCTCAACTAGGTAACAAGAATTTGCACACAGATGTGCCCTGTACTGTAATGTTTGTTTCCTTTCAAAAAACTGATGCATTAATACTTTTTGTAAATCAGACATGGGATCCTGAATGTGAGGGTACCATGTGTGCAGCTGCACATGGCTCATCCCAGTTGGATTCAGCCCTGCACATGCTGGGTTTGCTTGTCTGCTTTTCTTTGTAGTGTTTAACAGGAGTACTGTCAAATCAGTCACTGTGTGTGATTTGATTATTAGTGCTGACCCTCCAAACTTCATGATCTTTTGATTGTTTTAGGTACAGGATATGAGTGCTGCAGCCTAAAAGATATGTAGGTGATGTTGACGGCAGCTGGAGGTCATTTTTCCACAGTGTCCATCTGGTCTTGGAGGAAAAATAAAATGCCCTTTCCTTCCAGACAACTGGAAAATGAGAAGCTGTGGGAAAATAGGATGCGCTTCAAAAAGTCAAACATTTTCTCAGAATTTCAATGGAAAGTTTTAATATCAGGTGAATTTCTATGTTTGCAGTGTTGAGTTGTACTGTTAGGACTGTGTAAAAAGGGGCAAGTATCAGTCTGTCACGAAGACCAACCGTGCTATCTGGCCCTTTGAGCAAGAATCATTGCTTAGCTTGGTGCAGTTTCAGACTCCTCACTTAGGCTGCAAATATTAAGGACACAGGACTTTTATCAACTGTGTAAAATGTACATTAAAGTATGGTGTGATGATATCCACAGTCCGAAGCCTGTAATCATAATTCAGAAGATGACATCATTAAAGATGCTTTCCTGTTGCATTTTGACCCCTCTCTGAACATTGATTCATTTACTGGGGCAGTGACTACTAGAGCAATGTTTCTGGATGGGCTTTAGCCAAAAAAAATAAGAAAGAAAAAAATGATTAAACAGCTCTATTAGTTCTGATTTTCAGATCAGTTCAGATTAAGGCTGCTGTTTAGATCTCTAAACATAGATAAGATGCTTTAGTTGTTAATGATCTTTTTCTCTCTATGAAGTGATATATGTGAAACATAAACCAGAACCATCTCCTTGATTAACAACAAAATCTTGTTGATAGATCCAGTGATGTAAGTGTATGTTTGATATTAGCAGCTACCATCTGGGTTGCTGAATGATATTTCATTTGACTAAATATTAATTTTTTTTTCCCCATTAATTATTTTTTTGTTGTTGGCTACTGAAAACAGGCACGTCTATAAGTCTTGATAATGATGTTTGGTCTGTAAAGGCTGAACCAAAGCAGTTAATGTTATGGGTGCAAAACATGCTGAAAGGTCATCTTTTTTGTTTTGTTTAGCCTACCAGCCCTAAGTTTGGAAAAGCAGACTCATATGAAAAACTGGAAAAACTAGGGGAAGGGTCCTATGCTACAGTGTACAAAGGAAAAAGCAAGTAAGTGGTGTTTTCTTTTCATTTAATTTTGTGTGTCAATGAAGTTAAGCAGAAAGTATCAACTAATATTGCTGAACACGTACACAGATCCCTGTGAATCAAAGTGCTACTGACTGCCATGTGCTCTGGTGAAAGAGGCTTAGACTATATTGCACAGGTAACATATTGCCTTCCCATTAGAACAAGATGAGGTGCTTGTTAATCTGATGTTTTGTTTGCACTTTAATGTAGTAATACTTTCTTGGTATCCATACTGAATTAATTTCTAGGGGTAAAGCAAAATATACTGTCAAGTAGAGTTTTATGATCGTCTGAGAGCAATGCTGAATATATGTGGTAGGTTGTTCATCTTTTGTTTATCATTATTATAAAACTTTAATAAAACAACATGAAGGGAATGAATGGAATTTTGGACTACTCTAGGATTAGTTTGTTTACAAGAGTTTATTTACAGTTGTTGCAACTACTCTACCTCAAAATAATCTACTCTATACATGTCAAATATGTTTTCAGCCACTTTGATGTCATTACTTACAGCTTTTTTGTCCTCAAATGTCCGAAGTCCTTCTATATTGCATAAAATAACTCAGTAAACATGCTTAAAATATTCTTCTTCAGCCAGTGCTTACATTGAGACTTACCTGTTATGAAGCAGAGTGTCTTGTGCCATTTCACATATTTAATGAAGTTTTCATAATCAGATTTCCAATAATTATACAGCAGTTTTGAAAGAGGGATTTGGTACATGTGATATCTTTATTATATCTTTACTTTGGCTCGTCAGTGATAGAGGCAACTGTGCCATTCCAGCAGAGGGTATCATGATGGTCATGGGACAGAATAACTACTGAAACATTTTCCAGGATCATTAACTTGGTTAGATACTGAAAATTATCTTTTTTCACTGAATATTTGTAATAAATCAGAATAAGAGTTCCCTTATCTCTCAGTAGCTTAGGTATTGATGAGCATAATGACAGCTGATAGGAAAAAAAACATGTTCTAAATGTAGAAAAAATAGTCACACTTATGTCATGCCACTGCAGGTATTGACTTTCACTGGCAGCTTTCTTCAAGGAAATGCAATTACATTGTGTTGTTAATGGCTGGGTTATGCATTACCATAAGTTCCAGACATTATACACGTGTAAGCTTTTTATTGGGGTCTATGTAATTTGAGAAAACAGTATAGATTTCAGCTTGTGCCTTATTGCTAAAACCCTTTAGCAAAATCACAGTGAGTATCTGATGACAGTCAGCCCATATGTCTCGGCTTTCAGTAAGACTGAGCTAAGGCAACAGAGTCACTGGATGTCCCGTCAGTCAGTGGAACAGACTGAAATTTAGAAAAAAAGCAAAACCCTTCCCTGAAGCTATTGCATTAATAGTGACTAGTGAACAGGTTATGAATGTAGATTGGTTAGAAATATTCATTTTAGTAGAGTTGCCTACAAATCTGAAAGAAATACTTCAATGATTTTAATGGTACTTGTATAATAAATTGAAATTACAGGGCACACTGCGTTCTCTATCATAAATAACTTGCTCCGAATAAGTAGTGAGAGTTATAACAATTATGTACAGCTTTGTCCTGTTGCTTCGTAACATCTTCTTCAAGGTCTTTAAAATATGTTCTTAAGAAAAAAAGTGTTACTAGAGTGTGGACGAGAATTCATATGCAGAGACTATTTCTACTGTTATAGTAGTATTCCTTCATCTGTTTGAATTTGACTTATTTTTTTTCCCACTGAGAATAGAATAATTTCCATATTATCCAGCACTATCCAGATTCAGCACATCCAGTCCAGGCTTCTGTTTCTTGAACTAGAGAGACAGTTCAATTACTTCACAGCAGGAAGAAGTTGTACTTTGAGAACTAGGGAAACACTACAGGTGTTATCTGCTGTTCCAAAAGGACTTGTTTGTTGAGGTAATGTAGCCCTGTTACCTCTTCTGTCCCCATGAGAAGTTGAGGAATCTCTGACCTAGGTGGCATCCCCAAAGAAGAAAGAGCATCACTGCTGTGATGTACTCCTGGGGAACGTAGGTAGACAGGCGTGGGGCAAATGGATGGGCCAACACTGGCTCTGGTCCATCCCTGGAGGTATTTAAAAGATGTGCAAGTGTGGCACTTAGGGACACGTTTTAGTGGTGTGCTTGGCTGCTTTGGGTTAGTGGTTGGACTCAATGATAGAGGTCTTTTCCAGCCTAAACAATTCCATGATTCTATGGCTGAGACCTGAACCTGGCTGCTGCTTTTCAGGCAGGTTGACTCTGACTGTTTATAGTTTTATCTTAAAATGATACAGGGATAGATAGAGATTTTTTTTTTCTAGACTCTGATATGGGTATGCAGGATGAGACTGTGATGTGCATCACTGTGTTCCTCTGCCTGCAGACTCAATGGGAATACAAATGAGCAAGAGGGGTCTGTTTATTTTGGTATGTGCCCAGTTTGGCTCCTGAAGGCTTAAGCTCTCATTGCACAGTGCAGAATGCAAGCACATCATGGAAAAGCTGGAGCTGGTAATACATAACAAGTGGATTTTGGTCATAATGTTTGAAAATCCCTAATAACTAACTCTAATGCTTGTTTTTTTTTGTTTTGCCAAAATGTTTCTGAGATGTGTCCTTAACTGTAGTAGAAGATGGAAAACTTAAGATTGTATTGAGCTGAATGAGTACAAAGGTACTCTGAATAATTTTGCTCACTATTTGTCACCAGCTGTGTGTGGCAAGTAGTAGCGTTTGGGGGTTTTTTATGCATTTCCTGAGAGACATTTCAGCTTTTAAAACTATTTCCCCTGCTGATCATAATGATGGAATAAAACTTTCTTAATCTTAACATACTATTTGGAGAGTCTAAAAGATACATGCTTGCCTGAAAAGACACGAAATCAGCCATTCCCTTCCTAAAATTTAAAGTAATATGTGCAGTAACTTGCATTCAGGACAGTCCTGGCTTTTTGCACCTTGGAGCAGGATAAATGGTACCAAGCCCTTGTCTTCCTATAAAACCCATGGCTTTTCTATCCTTTTGAGCATCTGTGGTAGTATTCCAGGAAAGCGAAATGAAACAGGCTAATTCCTTTTACTGGATGATGGATTTCTCTTTTTGTTGTCAGATAAAAATGAATCCCTGGGGTGAAGAAGCAGCAGAGTGAACAGGACTTTGTTATTGAGGAAAGTGAAGCAGTATTCTCTTAGGCTGGGCTTTTTTGTTTATAGGAGAAACAGCCAAGCAGTCATTTTTTTCCTGGCTGACAGTTGCATCAATAGGCAAATCTATTTGATTTCATGTGTTGCACATCAGACGTGTATAATGAAACTCATCTTGGCATGTTCATTTTCTACTTTCATTCAGGCTAGATTCTCATATTTTACTTAGTTGTATAAAATCCCAAGAGGCTGCTTACTGCATGAAATTCTGATGATTTTGAAAGGATTTATTTTAATGTAAAATTTTGGAGAAGTGGGCCGAGTAATTTGCTGGTAACAGTGTAAAAAATGATGCAAGTTCCACTGACTCTGATTAACACCTTGGAGATTCGCCATACAGTAGGTGCAGAGCAATGGGTGCCCTTTGAATTCCTGTACCTTGTCACTGTGTGGTTGAGCTGAGGAAGTGCTGTCTGTCTGCATATTGACATGTGTGTCTTCCTGCTGCTGCTGACCCTCTTCCCTCTTGAGCTTGGTTATAAATTTACCTGAACATACAGCAGTGGGATCTGGCTCGATCTGTGGCACATAAATGTTGATGTGAGTTGTGAGTCTGGAGATGAAGCTGGTGACAGCACAAGGGAGCTGCTGCCAACCAGAGCCCCTTGCAAAGCAGCGTGGAGGCCTTGCGTTCCCCCACTGGGAATCTGCATATTGCACTTAAAGGAAAAACCTGTGCTTTTGGCAATATTTTGAGTTGGCGTGCTTTCCATCCTCTCCCACTGTGTTCAGTTGCCCTTCAAGGCAAAGAATTAAAAAAGATTGCCTCAGTTAAAGCGATGTGATCTGTGGCTGCTGCTTGCACAGCATGTGTCTGTGTTTTGAGAGGCACGCCAGTGGTATCTCCCCTGTGATCTCAATCTGCTTCTTGAGTGCCCATGTGGTTTTTTACTGTACCTTTACTTTTTTGGGCACCTTTACTGAATTGCATGTTCTCATAGTATTACAAAAATGTGTAGAATTTATAACAGCTCAACCAAGACATTTTTGCCTAATTTCCCTATCACAAAATTACATCATTTCAACTTATCCTTAATAAAATACTTGTTCTAATGAATTCTGGTCCCTATCCTTTTTAACTATTAATATGAGAAATCAGTAGAGCACAGAGAAGAGCACAGAGCAGAGCACAGTAAAAGCTGGTGCTGCCAACAAGAGCTCAAAGGTTGCAGAGATAGGGTAGACCTTCAGTCAAGGCACCTCTTCCATTTCAGTTCAAAATCTGAATTTTTTGTTTTCAAGGTGACTCCAAATTGTACCCGAAGATAAAATGTATTTTTTCAGGGAGTTTGGGCATTTGACATTGATCTCCATCAAAGGCAGTACCTTTTACTATTCACCTTAAAAATCAGTAGTGAGTTCATGGTGCAAAGCAGAGAGAAATCATGCTCAGGCAGGCATCATGCTCTTCACTGGCTGTGGTTTCCGTGTTGTGTTATTCTTGAGGCAGCAGAGAATCGTTGAATAATCAGTGAGAACTTCCTCTATTTGTTATTGGCATGACATATTGCAGTGTGTGTTATGATTGCAGCTGACCATTGTATTTCATAAATATGTGTGTGGATGGCTGCTCACGAGAAAAGGGATGGTTTGTGTATTTTGATTTTTATACTTATGATGCTGAAACCTTCCCTGAGGACGACTGACAGGATTAATTGCTGTTCTGACTTTTGTTTTTGAAGTTGCAGAATTTCTTTTACTTGTCATGAAACCTCCTTGACTCTTTGATTGTCTTTTGCGTTCAGTCTGTTGCAAGAGCCATAAGCTTCTGACAGTCAATCTGCCATTTTTCAGTCATTCCCCAAGCTTTACTCTGTGCCCATGTGAGGTGGTCTGTTCACAGGCTCCCTGATAAGTTTCATGGACAACAGTCCAGTTCACAGGAAAGTTTTTCTTCATGTTATGGCCAATTAACTTAGACTGATACTTCAAAATTACTCTGATTCATGTTGCCGTAATGACCTAAAATTCCTTAACCTTTTCTTTATTTCTTGAAAATTGTGTGAAATTAGTGTTCTACAAATGAAACTCTTTTCATCTGAGGATAACAGATGGCTGGAAAAGGAATACATATTCATGGGTTATGAAAAGGCACTTTATGGTTACCAACTAGGCTTTCTTTTTTTCCCCCTCATTTTTCAACTGATTTCCTTAGCTGATTTTTGTAGGCAAGTCATGACATGGGATTATAAAGTATGTACATAAATGCTTTTAAAAAATCTCTACCATTGTAACTCTTTAATAAAAATAAAAACTTCAAGTTGAACTAGATAGAAAACTAATAACAACTAGATGTTCAACTAAAATGCCAAATGGTGGAAAAAATTAAAGTAGAGTAAGTACTAAAATAAGTTACTAGGATTCTAACTAGAAGATGAATCATTGACGATATTGATCATTTACTGAGTGAATTTCTCAGCATTTAAAAGTAAGATTGGGAAAATTTTTATCTGTAGTTGAATATATAAAAAGAACATTGCGCTATATGTGCTGTTCTTCACCCTGCAAAGCCGTTTAAGGAGGTGACATAATAATAATAATTAATTAGGTAATAATAATAGTATTATTATCTCGCATAGCAGGGGACAAAACTGAAGAAAGTAAGTCTATTTTATTACTTACCCAGGATTGCCCTGGAAAACTTGGTAGAAAAACTAGAATAGAACATAGTTATATTTCATATATGTGTTGAAGTTACTGGATAGTACCTTACTGGCCAGATATGCGTGGTTGGAGTGGTAGGGAAAATGCTGAAGTAATTTGCCAGCTGCTGTTGTGCACCAGTGCATTTTCCAGTTAGCTGAGCAGTGGCATCTCTCAGAAGATGCCCTGTGACTGTCAGTGTGCACAGTTGTAAGAGGCCAGCTTACTTATAGGGGATATCTCTGTGTTTGTATTCAACTTCTCTTTGTATGAGCATCAGTGGGGCCTGGAGGGATGTGAGGTGTGTGGAGGAGGAGGGTGCTCTGCCTTGCTTTCCCTGTTGCCCGTCCCAGGTGATTCCTTCCAGCAGGCATAGGTCAGGTCCAGGCCCTGTGCTTAGGTGGGCTGCTGAGTGGTTTGAACTGATGTGGGCTGGGGGGTAGGGATGAGGGACCCAGAGGTAAACTCTTACCTGCTCCTGTTCAAGTAAGGGCTGCCACACCGTTTGTATGAGACTGCCTTGAGTCCCGAGTTCCAGTGACAGCACTAATTAATAATTTAAATCCTTCATCTCTCATGGAACTCTTTGATCTTATGTTTTTTCAGCCCTAATAAATGTCAGCACTATGAAGTATCTTTAATCCACTGGTTTCTACTAAAACAAGGTAACTTTTGTCTAGGATGAGGTTAAAAGATGGTGGGATTCAAAAAGAGAAATTCAGGGCCTGTGTTAGTCCCTTGAGAATCTACATGGTAGGGCTTTAGCAGGACTGGGAGTGGCTTTTATAAACTAGAAGCATAAGTCCTTTTTAGTGAGAAACATATAATATAAACCATGTTTACACTGAACTGTCTTTTATGATAATGATTAAAAGAAGTGTTTCCCTCAATGTGGAATTACTTATTAGTTGGTAGAATAATCAGAGGTGACTAAACCTACAGTGAATGCACCTCTGTCAGGTTTCTTCAAAGGAAATTTCTGGCAGGGCCTGGTTTCATTAGGCCCCCACGGTCTGTTAGGAGTTTTAGGTGTCTGTTTATGACATTATTATCACTATAAAGTAGATCTAATCAGATAGTCTTGAGGTTTGATCATCAAACTTTGAGCTTTTCTGTAAATGATTTTTTAACAATTGAAAGTTACTTTCCTTCATAAGAATTAGTTTCTTGAAATTTGTATCACATATTAGAGCATCATCCCAATACCATCTATTGATTTTTCTTTACAGAAGTGTTCCCAAGCTTAGCACTTGCTCGCATTATGAGCTCAGCCTCAACTCCAGCCAGTAGTAAAACTCAGTATTAAATAAAGAGATTGAAATCAGAATTGGCAGATTTTATGTTAATTGACTCTTTTAAATGTGTATATTTAGAACATTTATTTTGTCTAAATATATCTGAAGAACTTGAGAAAATAGTGTTGTTGCACTCTTTTGTTCTCTATGTAGCATCATCAGCATTATCCCCAGTGAAGCCAATTAAGTCATCAGTTACTTTATATTCATCAGTATTATATGTTCTTAATGATGCATTAAAGCATTGAATAATTTCCAATCTTCTCTACTTTCTCATAAATACTCATTTTTTATAAATGTATTTATTTTGGTAGTGCTGATATATGCTGGTTTAGAAAATGCAGAATGACACATTACATTAGCATTTTTTGTAATATCTGGCTTATTTGTATTTTTTATAATATGCAGACTTTTACTTTACGCTGCATAAAGTAATTTGGACAATTTTTCTTTTGCCTACGTTGCATATATAATCAGAAATTTACTAGAAGAGGTTATATAATGTTAAAGTGCTCGATTTCCACAAATAAGAGAACTGTCCATCAGCTGCAGGTGTTTTGCCTAGAGTAAAGTAGTTTTGTGTGATAATTAGAGAGGCTTTAGGATTTCTGTACTTTCTCTGAAGGTTTCTAGATGAGAAAGTGAGTTAGTTTAGAAGGGAGGATAGCTTAGAAAATAGGAATTCTTTAGTCAATATTGTCCTTAATAGAAACTAATGAGGCAGCTGACAGGATGGGCATAAGATGATAAGTGTAATCCTTGACCCAGTGAAGGGTATTGTTTTGAGAATGTGTGAAACTGTGTGCTTTGGACAGTGAGTAATAGAGGTGGTTTAATGAATCCTAGATGTTAAAAGAGTTAGCACTGTTGCCTCTTCACTGTCTCAGAGGCAGTCTGCTTGTCAGTTTTTTCACTTGTATTTGAAAATAATGAAAATACTGAGCATGCTTTGAAAGTTGTGCAAGATAAATGTGAAGTAATATCTGGAAGGAGTTCTGCTAGCCTTATCTGATCACTTCTGAAGTCTGCAAAGACAAGTATTGATAGGTTGCAGATATAATTTTATCCAGGTTTCCTTTTTTCAGTGTTTCTAAGGAAATTGCCATATTATTTTGACATGGCATCACAAGTTTCAGGGTGTAATTTCAAGACATAGCTGGCTTGATCCCACGACACATTGCTTCTCAAAAGGTGGACCCAGTTCTTATGTATTTTCTAGTGTTTTTTTCTTTTTTTCCCGCCTTTATAATTATTTTAAAATATGATTTAATTCTTTTTGAAAGGGCCAGTCTTCTCTTATTTAGGTTCTCTAAGCAGTCTCATTGTAAAGTCCAGCAGGAATGAGAGCAAATACAAGGCAGTGGCAGGAATGTGTGGCAAGGATTTAGCAGGAGAAACCTACACCCTGAGGCAGCCCTTAGCTCATCTCTTCAGCATCATCTAACTGCACCCTGAGATTGCATCAGTGGGAAGATAATTAAAGGATGTGAATATACACCCTATCTCTTTAATTGATACTTCATAATTTCTCACATCTCTAGTTTTATATGCTCCTGTTTATAGAATATTAAATGAAAAAAAAATTTAATGACTGGGTAGTAAATTAGAATAAGGAGGCTGTTGTATTATGGAAATTATAGATTGATATATTGGAGATAAATGATATTAAAGAGGAGAATGAAATCCCAGAGGAACACTACTTGAGATTAGTTTGATTATTTTGATAGTACTAAGAGTTGCCATGATGTCTATCAAGATGATGACAGGTACCAATGACAAAGGGGCAATGATAGCTAAAAAGCACAGCTCACCTACTGTGTTTAATTGTGACTTCTTTGAAATTAGTTCCATACTATTGCTATTCATGTTAGTTATCACTCTTCATGAATCAACGGAATGTAGAACTTCAGTTTAACAAGAACATAAACTACACAATGCTGCATGTTATTTGTCTTTCTCTGTCGAGAGACTCCATATCCCTGTTTCCTTACTACCTCTTTGATTTGCTTTTTTCCACTGTATTTTGCATTGCCTTCTCCCAACACAGCATCTGTCCTGTTCTTTATCTGCAAAATGATCTTGCTTTTCTTACTTAAATTCCTCCTGCAGTTATTTCATCTGTTGCAAAATATTCAAGTTAGCCAGACGTCTAAGTAATATGTATATGATAGGCAGGGTGATGTATTGGCAGAGGAATTGAAAACGACACATGTATATGAACTGCATGTCTGTCGTCAGTCCTTCTGCTTTTAATATGGTTCATTCTCCTGTCTGAGCATGACACATGAAGTTACTTGAGGCAAAGCTTATCTTTTTGTGATGGCATAAGTCCTGTTTAAGTCCAAATAAAAAAATATGTAAGGTAATTATAAGGAGAAATCCAGGAGACTTAAGATGATAATTTTCTTTCAACAGTGACTAGTGGCCTGAGACTTGAACTGGTGACAGCCTGAAATATTATGAATAATTGGAAGGTGATGAGTAAACCATCTTTTGATAACCAGGGCTTCTTAACTTGCTCAGAGTTATTGTGCAATGTTCTGTACAGGGCTAATGAGTTTTTGGTAATTATAAAAGAAGAATAATCAGAAGAAACAAGATAGTAGCCATCCGTCACTGAACTCATATAACTGCAAAAATTAAAAGCCTGAGGGGGAAGATGAAGTCAGAGTTGGTGGTTGTCCATATCATCTTGCTTTGAAAATTTAATACATCTTCTAGGGCCATCCCTCTTGTACTACGGTAGGGAATTGCCTCCATGACTACAGGAGTGTAGAGGCTCCAATGCATCCTTGAGCTTTGTGACTGTGAAGGCTAATTTTGCTTTTACAGAAATAAATATCAATAATAATAATAATAATAATAATAATAATAATAATAATAATAATGAATATTTTTTTAAAACTGCATTATGCCGTTTTGGTGGTTTATCCTCACCATTGCTTGTCATACATGGGGAGTCTGTTAAAGTTTCATAGTATGAGCTTGTTTGTGAAGAGGGTAATGAATATCAGCTTCGTTCAGTTTTTGTGAGATTTTATTTGGATAAACTGAACCAACTGGATTTCTTTGTAAGGCCTGGAGTGTAATTCATGTGTGGTGAAATTTTGAACACTAAAAGTGAAACAAGCCAAATAGATTTTACACTAAAATGACCTGTTTAGAAGTTTTGTCTCTTGGAGCACTAAGTATTTTTAAACTTATAAATGAGAATTATTATCATCTAAAAGTAGCCTGGGCCATGTAGTCAAGAATATGCCTCAGGAACAATCCTGCCCTAGTGGGAAATGGCCAGGATGACCTAAAAATTGTTTCATTACTCAAACTTTGTAGCTTTTTGAAGGCTATAATAATGTGTGTCGTGCAGTGGGAAGGAGGTAATCAGTGTAAATCTGGATATAGTGCAGGTGGAGTGATTGATGAAAATCATATGCCTTCTTGTTTGAACAGTTTGATCAAATAATGAACAGGTATTTTATAACCAAATTTTACAATGTGGTACTTCTTAACAAAGCTTCAGTAACAAAGCTGTGGTAGAAAGGAAACAGACTGACTCACAGAAAACTGAGATCATTTCTTGGATTGCATCTGTGTGTGAAAATATAAAGTTGGTATTATGGAAGCTATGAAGTGTTTCTTACAGTGCTATAAATGAATCACTGGCATTGACAGGAAGAAATTGAATAAGTACATGATAGGAAACAAGTTCTATTATGAGAAATACTGTTTCTGCTATAATTTCGGTTTTTCTAAATTTCTCCTTCCTCTCCCCTCTTTCCCTTTCAGGGTAAATGGAAAGCTGGTGGCATTGAAGGTGATTAGATTACAAGAAGAGGAAGGAACCCCATTTACTGCGATCAGGGAAGGTATGCACTCATATTTCGTGATTATATATGTGGGGTTTTTTGTAATTACATTGCACTTCTTATTTCTGTGCCATGCTATAGTGAATAGCTTTAGAATTCAAATTACATGGTTACATTCTCAGTAGGAAGAAACTTTGGTGCTTCAAAAACTAAGCCTGTGGTGTGGGAGTTCTTGTTAGAGAATGCAGCTCCGCCTGTGCTTTGGTTCCTGTTAAATTTACTATACAAACGAGTACTTAACAGCACGTTTAAGGTGGGTGTGAGAAGTCACTCTGGAAGATGAGGGAACTGTGTAAGACGCGCTTCTTGCCCGCAGGCAGCACCTAGGATGAAGGGAGATGTAATTTTTCGTATATACGCAGCACGAAGCACTGACAAGCATTTCTTGATAAAGGCAATCAAAAGATCAGGGAGCAAAACTGCAGGCGCCTTAGAAGCTGTGTGTAGTTTGCAACTGGCTTTTGTTTGTTTTTCCTTCCCCACGGACTCTAAGTTTTGCGGCTTGGGAATGATTCTTATCTAGCACGCTTGGAGATGCCTGTTAAGCTTTCTGCTCCACTCCTTTATCCTTCCTTGTCAGCCTCTCCTGGTCCCTAGTGACGGCTGCTTTATCTGAGCCTGTCTGGGTCGAACTCCTTTGCAGAAATTGCTGGATATGCCTTCTCTGTGTGGGTCTTCACTCTTAGAAGGTACTAAAAATGAGCCTTGGTAGAGAAATAATAAACAATTTACCATCACACCACTGATTCAGACTCAGCTGCAATTGGTAATGAACTAAAGAGATGAAACTGTTATGACTTGGAGGGACCTTTTAAAATTGTACTGTCAGCATAATTCCCAGGGTGAGATGAGCCAGGGAGGTACCAGAACATCAGCCCTCACAGGGCCCACAGTTGGCCCTGCATGTCAGGTGTGTGGCTTCATGATCATGACAGCCCCAGACACAGCAGCTATATCTCCCTTGTGCCTTGCTCCTGCCTGTGTTCCTGCAGCCTTCTGTGCGCTGTATGTCTGTCTGTACGATGAGCCCATTCTGGAGTGGGCTGGGCAAAAACCCCCATGTTTCTTGTGATTGACACCCTGAAGTTAGAAGTCTCTATACTACTGTGGATTTCCATCCCAAGACTGTGCATTTTAAAGGTGGCTCTTTCACAAAGGAGGGAAAACCGTGGGTGGCCAATTTATGAAGGAATTTCCGCAGTTCTTCTGTACTGCTTCATCTGAGTAACAATTATTGAATGATCTGACACATTTAGTCTTAACAATATCTATTTTATTTGTGAGCTGTCTGTCCCTGCAGCTGTGCTGTGATAACGAGGTGTGCAGAGGGTTACGGGTGCAGCTTTCAATATTTGTAATGCTGAGTTCAAGTTATAACAGTCTGCATTTCGAACATGTTTATTGTTCTTCGGGTTTATAGCTGATATGGTACTGACTTAATAAGAGAATAGTAAATACGACTTTCTTGTGCCTTTTTAGTGACACTTAAAAGGTTTTTCAATGTGAGCTTGGTCTAGATGAAAGTTTATAGCACTATAACTGTCAAATGCAGTATAGTCCTTTTTCCTTCATAAATAGTGTGTTGTGTGAGCTCAGTATAAAGAAGTATTCGTTAGGAATAAGAACAGAGATTTTTCCCACTTGATATTTTTTTAAAATTATAAAGGCACTCTTGCATGAAAATACTTCTCACACTGTCACTGGAGAAGTTTTCTTTTTAGCTGTGACTACAATACTGTGGTTGAAACCAGTTAAAATTCTGGTGCTTTAATGTTAGTAGAACAAAGGTCTTGTCTAGAAAAGCTTTTGAAGTTAATAATTAATACTGATTTAAGCATGTGGTGTCTCACTGATTCTGATAGGACTGTATGAATCCATTATGTTTTTCAGTCGTCATCCAAGCTGAGACTAGATCCAAAGAGTATTAGGATAATAAAAAAATTTTTTCTCAACTCTTGTAAACTCTTGGTTAGGTGGTGTCAAACTTGGATTATAGGTTGATTATGAGGGGGTTTTTTTGGGTAAATTAAGTCTTGTCTCCTTGATAGCAGAATTTCATTCAGGAGCTATCAGTTTAAATACAGTATTGTATGTTCTATGTCATGTAGAAGTCACACATACCCGATATGTAAGATGGGAAGGGGAAAAATCTGTATTTAGTTAGGCTTTGACTTTTCTGTTGTTGGTTTTGATTTTGTCAGAAACAAATATTAGGACCAGAAAAGTAAGGAAAGCTGTATTACAGATGTAATTTTCAGAAAGTAACCTCATTGATGTTGTGCCAGGCCTGTGGTATTTGACAGTAATGCTACAGCCACTACAGCCATGGGCTTCACTAGCAGGACCTTAGGAAGCTGTTGTTTTCCTCTTGGCAGCATCTCATCCATCCTGAACGTGCTGGGTTCTGTAATGCATCCATGGCTGCTGCCAGCTATAAGGGTGGAGAAAAAAAATGGAAAAAAGAAATGCTTCTATGAGCTCTTGAAATTATCTGATAAGTTTGATATAGTAAAACAGTAAGAATGGGACACTGTGTTTTCTCTTGATCTTTGATGACTAACTAAGGGCTCCAGTGCTGTAATTTAGGCTGGGACAATTAGAACAAGGACAAATACCACTGAAGATGAGATCAACTTCTAATTTCAGTTATCTGAGGAATAGTGTTCCCCTAATGGAAAAATGCATATGTAGTGGTATGAGCCAGAGGTCTGTTGGAGGGCATTTCATTCCAAACTCTTCCATAATGGCAAAACCAGGCAGGTTTCATCTTGACTTATTCCTTATTTTCTAATTTTCCACCAATGCAAGGCAAACTTAGGCAGAAGTCTAGTTAGTTGTAAATTAAAACTACTGTTAGAAAATTGTTTAACATTTCTCATGGCTCCTTGAGTAAAGCAGTGAGAGAAAATAACGTTCCTGCTCGGTGCTCCGGAGGGGGATGCTGTGTGATGTTAATTAGGGGGAAGTTACAGGCTGAAACCCTAAGCAGTGGTCATGCTGAGGGAATGTTGTAGCTGTCTGTGTACAGGGAAGCATATTGTTACTGTTGTGACAGCAGCAGAATGAAGCTCAAAGCAAAACAAAGCTACAAAGGAAAAAGACTAAGAGAAGTGGGAAAATGAAGGCTATAAATATGGAATGTGTGACTGTAGAGACAAGCGTTAACTTGGTTGAAACAAAAAGTGGAAGGAAAAGTAAAAAAAACCCAACCAAACAAAAAACCCAGTAAGGCTGCCTAAGGAAAATAGTAGTTAATTTTAAGGCCTGGGGGAGGTTTAGCTGAAACTTCAATTAAAGCTTATAAAGTAAGTCTGCTTTTACAGCAAATATGGATTTGTGTCTTCTACCATCAAAATTACATGGTTTTGAATGAAAATAGGTGAATGTGGCATATTTATTGGTGCTGTTCAGCTCTCTGTTGAATTTCTAGAACAAAATTTAGAAGTAGCCTGTGCTAAATGTTCTTTCAACTTGGCCTGAGCCAGATGTACCAGCTTATTATATGCAGTTTACAGGATGTCTCCCTCTGAATTAAACTCACTTATTCTGACATAATCAAATTTACTTTTGAAGACCCTGAGGAAAAAAAAAAAAACAAAAGAAAAAAAGGAGAAAAAAGCACAACTGATTGGGTGTATATACCTGGATGGGGTAAATCTATGAGATTTTCTGATAAGAAGTATGTGAGGGATTCAGGCCACGCTATTACTGTTGTGGGCTAAATGTGCCTGCAACAGTGATATCTGAGACACTGTGGAGTCTGAAAGTCATTTACATGCTCTTTTCTCATTTAAAATAAATTTGGTAGTGTAGAGATTAGCAAATTATTTGTTTTCTATGTTAGTGCAGTTGTGGTTTATTCTTTTACTGTAATGCTCATTATCAACTGTTCAGAGATAGTTCAGCATCAGACTTGAAGTATTATTAAACCCACAGCCAGGAGGAAAGTTCACTGACCTTAACTTTTACCTCAGATATTTCATTCCCTTAATTTCCTGTAATATCATATATTTATCTAGGCTAAATACTGAACTGTGTGGTAGATTCTAATTCTGGGAACAACTTGATTTACAGTTCTGTAGTTATCTTTTTTTCATTCTGGGTAATAATGTTGCTTATATCCAGCACGACAAAACTTTTGCTTTTTGGATGCATATATAGACAAACATCCCTTGGCTTTATCAGCACCTTGCTTCTGACAGAACACTGTGTTCTTTTCTTGGGTAACAAAATTCTTTCTTCCTCATCCCAATCGTGAAAACTTTTTTGCATTTGTTTTTCATTTTCCACCCTTGGAAATATTGCTCCTTACTGTAGCAATAATTCTATTCCAATCTTTTGGTATATGGTAATGTTTCATTTCCCATAGGTCTAGATGGTGTTTCAAAGCATCATCCAGTTTCGTAGGTATTTTTGTACTTTGTCATTTAAATGCCATGATTGGGCAACTTTCAGTTTATTTTTCTTTTTATTAATTTTTGTATTTACATGTTGTAATGTATATGTATTTGTACCAATTTGTGTGTCACATTTAAAAGTGCTCAGGTGATAGACATCTTTTTACATCTTTCATTTGACAGTTTCTCAGATAATAATTTTCCATCTACCTCACTGTCAAAGGCTGTGGTCTTAATGCCCCGTATGGATAGCAGCATGCAGAAATACCACATAGGGGCTTTGGAAGCAGTCTGCTGTCTGGCATTATAAATTTACAAAGAATACAGGAATTGCTTAATGAATGTTTTTCATTTTTAAAGAGCAGTTTATCGTGCATACTGAATAAGTTTATTTTGTGAGTTGAGGGAGAAAACTTCATTCATCTGAGTGCCACTACAGAGCATGGAAGAGAGATGCTTAACTCCTGGCCACAGAACATCTTCAGAAGTCTTCAAAGTTCCAGGCCTCTTCCATCCTTATCTCACTGTGTGGTAGGAGTGAGTCAAGAGGAGGCTGCCAAGTTGACTAGAGGGATAGAGCACCTTTCCTATGAGGAAAGGCTGAGAAAACTGGGTTTATTCAGCCTGGAAAAGAGAATGCTTAGGAGTTACCTAATTGCAGTCCTCCACTACCTGAAGGGAGCCTACAAGAAAGACAGAGAGGGACTTTTAACAAGAGCATGTAGTGACAGGGCACAGGGAAATGGCTTTAAACTGACAGAGAATAGATATCAAGAAGAATCTCTTTACTGTGAGGGTTGTGAGGTACTAGAACAGGTTTCCCAGAGAAATTGTGGCTGTCCCATCCCTGGAAATGTTCAAGGCCAGGTTGGATGAGGCTCTGAGCAACCTGGTCTAGTGAAAGATGCTCTGCCTATGGCAGGGGGTTGGAACTAGGTGATCTTTAAGGTCTTTTCCAACCCAGGCCATTCTATGATTATAAGCGAAACAAAAAATGAAAAGCTGAAACAGTCTCTAAGAAAGAAATGAGAGTTCACATTTATTCCCCAGATTTATATTACATATATAATATATGTTATATGTTATAATATAATATATAAAATATATTATAATATATTATTCCCCAGGATGTGTATTTATAGCAGACTTTGAGACTGGGAGGTTTTCTGAGGCCTTCCTTTCTGAAATTCTCAGGCTGGAGGGGATAAATCTTCACAAAACTTTTGTCTGTGGAAAATCGAAGTGGAATAATTGCTAAGAAAGGAATACAAGGAAGATCAGGAGTTTGCCAAGAGAAAGCTCTTACCTAAGTGAATGTGTAATTTATTGCCCAGTGTTCCTAATTGGTGTACAGTGGGAAACACTGATTTATATTAACAATGCTGCAAGTGATGTAAAGCAGCTGTGCTTTTGTATTATCCCAGAGAAACAGCAGATTCTGTACCCCTACCATCTAAGGAAGAGCTCCAGAAAATTGTATTTTGGCTCAGTAGGTACAATTCTTGTGACCTCATCCTGAATTATGACCTGAGTTATTGCACGCACTTCCCAGCTCAGTGATTTTTGACTGATATGTAGCCTAATGGTCTTTATAACACTGAAGTCAACAAATGACCTCATGGCACTATTTAGATGACTCATGGTGATAAGCCTCCTATTCACTGTATTAGAGTGGGTCTGGAAGGTTGTATGCTGTAGGTCAAGGGCACAGTGAAATAATATCTGCCTATTTTTTAAAGAGTCATTGGTTGATCTACTGGTAGAAGGTAAACGTGAAAATTGCAGTGAAAATCCTGTCTTTGTCTTCCAATAAAGAATTTTTTTTTTTTTTTTAAATTGAAAGTTAAGTCATCCACCTACATAATGTAAACCTATTCATTTTATTCAGGGTTGGTTTGGGTGTTTTTTGGTTGCTTTTTTTTTTTTTTTTTATAAAGAAGGTTAACAACTGCTTTCGAG